>JAJIBD010008818.1:0-90215 GCA_021461705.1 Cryptotis parvus
TCTTCTTCTTCTTCTTCTTCTTCTTCTTCTTCTTCTTCTTCTTCTTCTTCTTCTTCTTCTTCTTCTTCTTCTTCTTCTTCTTCTTCTTCTTCTTCTTCTTCTTCTTCTTCTTCTTCTTCTTCTCCTTCTTCTTCTCATTCTCTTCCTTCTTCTCATTCTCCTCCTCCTCCTCCTTCTCCTCTTTCTCCTCCTCCTAATTCACCTTCTCCTCCTCCTCCTTCTCCTCCACCTCCTTCATCTCCTCCTCCTCCTCCTTCTCCTTCTCCTCCTCTTTCTCCTCGTCCTTCTTCTCCTCCTCCTCCTTCTCCTCCTCCTTCTTCTCCTCCTTCTCCTTCTTATCCTTCTCCTTCATCATCATCATCATCATCATCATCATCATCATCATATTCTTCTTCTTCTTTCTTCACCTCTTTTTTCTCCTCTACCTCCTCTCCACCTCTACCTCTCCCATTAACAAAATTCCTGGTCTAGATGGGTACTCTAGAAAATTATACCAAAACTTCAAAAAGACCTAGTGCCTAGACTATTGAAGAAACAGAAATCCTAATTGTTTCCATTAATTCAACATTACCTAATACCTGAAGCAGACAGAATTTTCATATGAAAAGAAAGCTAGATACTGATATATCTTATGAAAATTCACACAAACTAAATCTTGACACAGCAGTCATGGAAGAAAAATATGTCAAAGAAATATATATGAATTTATGAACAAATTTTATAAATAAAATGAATTTATATATAAATGAATAAATAAAATATGGATATATACAACACATATATGTATATATTGCTTTTTTGGGTAACACCTGGCAATGTGCAGGGGTTATTCCTGATTCTGCACTCAGGAACCACTCCTGGTGGTGCTCAGGGGGACCATATGGGATGCCAGGGATTGAACCTGGGTTGGCTACATGCAAGGCAAATGCCCTATCTGATGTGCTATCTCTCAGGTCAATCAAAAATATTAATTGTGAAAGAAGTTAAATCATTGCTATTTAAAGATTACATTATATAGATATAGAATAAGCCAAGAACACAAAAAAATTCTCTTCTAAACAATAAACCAAAGACCATGCTACAAAATCAGCATGCAAAAAAAAAGAGCTTGTGACATGTAATGGTTCTGTATAATGAACTAGAAGAGAAATAAATGACAAAGAGAAGCCCATTCAACAAAAGTTTCCATAAGAGTAAATGCCTAGGAATACAAAGAAAAAGGAGGGGTGGAGTAATAATATATCAGTAATAATATATCAGGCTTGCCTTGCATGCAGCCTACCTGGGTTGATTCAGAGTAATCCCTGAGCACAGAGAAGGAGTAAGCCCTGATCATACACAAGTGTGGCTCACAAAAAAACAAACAGAAAAACTAACAAAATGCCTATGAATAAACTTAATAAATAAATAAATAAAAGATACACACATATACATACATATAGTCATACATACATATATTCATACATACAAATAATGATTAATTTGGTCTGATACAGTGAAAACTAAGTTGAAATCGAAAGAAATAAACATTAGAAAGTTAAAAAAATTTCCATGTCATAGATTGGAAGAATTGATATTGTCAGAATAACCATCTTGCCAAAAGCACTATATAGATGCAATGAAATCCCCATTAAATTTTGTATGACACACTTCAAGGACTAAAAACAAATTCTACTAAAATTAGCATCACTTGTCACTTGTCTTCCTGTTGTTCATCAATTTGCTCAGTGGGCACCAGTAACGTCTCCATTCATTGGGAATGAGCTCCATTATTGTTACTGTTTTTGGCATATTGAATACACCAAAGGTAGCTTGCCAGCATAGAATCATTAAACTTCCCAAAGAGCCTAAGAAATCCAGAGAAAAAAGAAGGCAGATATCTCATTTTCTGGCTTTAAATTGTACTGTACAATTGCAGTAAATACAATACTGTGTGCCTCTGAGATTAAAATATACTCTTGGACCAATGTAAAAGAATTGAGGGCTTCAAGATTAACTCTCATATTTATGGGCAGTTAATCTATGAAAAAAATCCATATAGATAAAATATAACAGGGAATATCTTCAACAAATGACATTAGGAAAACTATATAGCAAGTTGTAAAAAAATGAAAATATCATAACTTTCACCATTACTCAAAGTGAATTATAAATCTCAAATTAGATTGTAAACAATAAAATACATTATGGTATTTTTAAGGCATAAAAGTCAGAGATACTTTTAATGATTTGATTCCACTGTTTGTAATAACAAGAATAAAATACAATCATATGTGACTAAAGCAAATTAAAATGTTTTTTGGTGTGGCACCCCCAAAAAAAACCCAGGCTGTAAAAAGAAACCACACTAAATGGTATGAAATATCTGCATACATTATATCAGATAAAAGCAGAATATTCAAGATATTCAAAACAATAACAACAAAAATCAATAGTCTATAAAAATGGGGAGAGGTGATTAACTGATATTTCATTAAGAAGGCATACAAATGGCTTTAAGGAATATAAAAAGTGTACACTGTCAATAATTAATTGCAGAGTATATTTAGGACATGATGAGCTATTATTTCACATCAGTGAGAATGAAATACATTAAAAATCTGGAAACATGAAGGTCAAAAGATAGTACAACAGGTAAGGTGCTTGTCTTGCACACTTTTTTTTCTTTTTGGGTCACACCCGGCAATTCTCAGGGATCACTCTTGGCTCTGCACTCAGGAATTACTCCTGGCATTGCTCAGGGGACCATATAGGATGCCGGGGATTGAACCTGGGTCGACTGCGTACAAGGCAAACGCCCTACCCGCTGTACTATCGCTCTGGCCCCGTCTTGCAAATTTTTTTGTATGCCAGCTTTTTATTATTTTAGCCTTTTACATATTATGCAGTTCATATTAAAAAATAACTTTGCCTCTTTGTTATTACATTTATATAAGCCAGACTAACTGGGAACATTGAATTCATGAGCTATATTATACATGATTATAATCAGAAATTTTCTAGGAAGATGTTTAATTTATTTTTAAGTAAATATGTGAAGCAAAAATAAAAATGAAGGTTCCAATCCGTACTACCTATTTTTACATCCAGTAGCTTCTCTGCTTTATTCAGGTCTTTTTTTATTTTTAGCATTTGGAAAATAATAGATCAGACCCCTTGATTCAAAACATCTATGCATTTTTGCTGGAGGCATAAGAAAATCTTCATTTTCTTTGACTTCAGTAAATGCCAAAAATAGATAGATGGCAAACATCACAAAATAGTTCTTTTATATATTTTTCATGTCCTTTCTTCTGCTACAAACTTCATGTCTTTAATATAGAGAAAAGACTTGTATGTACATCACAATACATGAAATATTCAACTCAAAGCCATAAAATCAAAGATAAATTATCTACATTGCATCAATACAAAGGAAATATGAAAACAGCTCCCCACCAGGTGAGTTCCTGCGGCAGGCAGCCCCCGAGGCACCCCTTTCCAGCATAAAAGGCTGGAATTTTGAGAAGGGACCAAGCCACACCCAGCCTCCTCGGACCACCCTCCTGACGCCATCTGCCCCGAAGCCCAGCAGCTCCCCGCTCTCCCCACCAGGTGCGTTCCTGCTGTGGGCAGCCCCCAAGACACCCCTTCCAGCATAAAGGGCTGGAACTTTGAGAAGGGGACCAAACCACACCCAGCTTTTCCGGATCTTCCACTGGACTACCTCCACCCCGACCCCCTGACTCCGGAACCACCTAGCAACACTCCAAAATTCAAAATCTCTCTACCTGAGATACCACTGAGCATTTTCCCCTACATTCTTTGCTATACATCCCTAACTGCAAAGTAATTCAGACACCTACTAACTCTATTGACTAGTCACCCATAACACACATTTTCAACCTACGATAGTCATTATGGTAAAGCAACGCAGAATTCCTTCAAGCTCTACGATTGAAGTCACTAATACAGATGAGTCAAGCAATAATGATGAGCTATATACCCTCCTCTGAAAAGGAATTTCAGAAGGAACTGTTAAAGATTCACAAGGAACTCAAAGAAACAATGGAATACAAAGTCAATAAAATACAAGAGGACATGAGAGCAGAATTGAGTAAATTTCAGACCAAAGTACAAGCAGAAATGACAGATATTAAAAATGAGGTGAACTGAAAAACACAGGGGAAGGCCTCCAAAGCAGAGTAACAACTACTGAAGAAAGAATTAGTGATTTCGAAGACGAGGTTCAGAGATTCTGTAGACAACACCAGAAGATGGAGAAAAGACTCACAATCAATGAACAGACTACCAGATAAAATCGGGATGAAGCCAAAAGGAACAACATAAGCATCATTGGGGTCCCAGAAGGGCAAGAAGAAAACCCTTATGAAGAAGAAACTGTCAAAGCCATCATCGCTGAGAAGTTCCCTGAACTAAAGAAAGCATGCTCCCAGATACAGGATGCCCATAGGATACCAGCTAAAAGAAACCCCAATAAGAATACTCCAAGACACATCCTTATTAAAATGACAAAAACGATAGACAGAGATAGAATACTGAAAGCAGCAAGATCAAAGAGGGAAATCCATATACAAAGGAGCACCCCTGAGATTTACGGCAGACTTCTCAGATGAAACACTCCAAGCCCAAAAACAATGGTGGAATATTGTGAAAAGACTCAATGAACTGCAGGCTTCACCAAGAATTCTTTACCCAGCTATACTTACTTTTTAGATGTGAAGGAAAGATATACAACTTCATGGATAAACAACAACTCTGGATATTCATAGACTCAAAACCAACTTTAAAAGAAGGATTGAAGGGTATATTGTAAAATAAGACAACCCAAAACCACAACAAGTTTAAACAGAAAGATGGCACAAAATCCAATGACAATAATATCTCTCAATGTCAATGGTCTAAATGCACCAATTAAGAGACATAGGGTGGCAAAATGGATTAAAAAACTGAATCCAACATTCTGCTGCCTACAAGAAACACATCTGAATAATCAGAGCAAACACAGACTCAAAGTCAAAGGCTGGAAGGCCATTCTCCAAGCAAAAAACTCCTCCAAAAAGGCTGGTGTGGCCATACTCATATCTGAAAATACAGACTTCAGGCTGAAAAAAGTTAAAAGGGACAATGAAGGCCTTTTCTTAATAATTAAGGGGTATGTATACCAGGAAGAAATCACACTACTAAACATATATGCGCCAAACAAGGAGCCAGAAAAAATACTTAAAGGTCATATGGAGATATTACTGGTGCCCACTAGAACAAATCCGAGCATGCCATATACCGGTAACAATTATGGACCGCACTCCCATGACTTGATGTACCTGGAGTGTGCAGGTGCCCTTGGGCCATCTCGGATGTGACAGGATGTATTGAGATGTTACTGGAGCCGCTCGAGCAAATCGATGACCTACGGGAAGACAGTGATACAGTGATACAGTACTGGAAGTACTTGCCATAGCAATCAGAGAAGAAAAGGACATTAAGGGCATCCAGATAGGCAAGGCAGAAATCAAGCTATCATTATTTGCAGATGACATGATATTATATCGAGAGAACTCTAAACTCTCAACCTAAAAACTCTTAGAAACAATAGATATGTATAGCAGAGTGGCAGGGTACAAAATCAATACCCAAAACGAAAGAGAAGAAAGGGATATTAAGAAATCAATTCCATTCACAATTGTACCACAGAAAATCAAATACCTAGGAATCAGCTTAATCAAGTGTGTAACGGACCTATACAAAGGGAACTACAAGACACTGCTTCAAGAAATAAAAGAGGACACGAGAAAATGGAAGCACATTCCCTGCTCATGGATGGGGAGAATTAACATTGTCAAGATTGTAATACTCCCTAGAGCTTTGTACAGATTCAATGCAGTTCCTATAAGGATACCCATGGCATTCTTTAAAGAAATTGACCAAACATTCTGAAATTCGTATGGAGTAATAAACCCCCACAGATAGCTAAAGCAATCCTTGGGAAAAAGAAGATGGGAGGCATCACCTTTCCCAACCTCAAACTGTACTACAAAGCAGCAGTAATTAAAAAGCATGGTACAGGAATAAAAACAGACCTGTGGATCTATGGAATAGAGTTGAGTATCCTGAAACCCACCCTCAAACACATGATCAGTTAATATTTGATAAAGGTGAAAAGAGTCCAAACTGGAGTTAGGAAAGCCTCTTCAACAAGTGGTGTTGGGAAAACTGGGCAGCGACATGTAAAAAAATGAATTTAGACCTGTATCTAACACTTTGCACAAAAATCAGACCAAATGGATTAAAGATCTCAATATCAGACCTGAATCCATAAAGTACATTGAAGAAAATATAGGAAAAACCCTCCACGACATTGAAGCTAAAGAATCTTCAAAGGTGAAACATAAGTAACAAAGCAACTAGAAGAAAAGTTAAAAATATGGGACTACATGAAACTAAAAAGCTTCTGCACCTCAAAAGAAACAGTAACCAAGATACAAAGACAGTCCACAGAATGGGAAAGAATATTCACCCAATACCCATCTGATAAGGGGTTAATATCCAGGATATATCAGGCACTGGTACAGCTATATAAGAAGAAAACAGCCAACCCCATAAAAAATGGGGAGAAGAGATGAACAGAAACTTTGACAAGGAAGAAATTCGAATGGCCAAAAGGCATATGAAAAAAATACTCATCATCACTAATTATCAGAGAGATGCAAATCAAAAAAAACAACGAGATATCACTTCACACCACAGAGACTGGCCCATATTCAAAAGGGTAAAAGCAATAAGTGATGGCATGGATGCGGGGAAAAGGGGACTCTCATCCATTGTTGGTGGGAATGTCGACTTGTACAACTTTTCTGGAGAACAATATGGACATTCCTCCAAAGACAAGAAATTGAGCTCCCATTTGACCCAGCCATACCACGCCTGGGAAGCCAAAAACAGACAGTGGAAACACAATCCGCACTTTTATTTTCATAGCAGCACTATTCACAATAGCCAGAACCTGGAAACAACCAGTATGCCCGAGAACTGATGACTGGATAAAGAAACTGTGGTACATCTACACAATGGAATACTACACAGTTGTTAGGAAAAATGAAGTTATGAAACTTGTGTATAAATGGATGGACATGGAAAGGATCATGTTGAGTGAAATTGTCAGAAGGAAAGAGAGAGACATAGAATGACTGCATTTATTTGCATGACAAAAATATATCAGGTGGTCTTACCAAAAAGTGGAAATTACCGCAAACGTGAGGGAGTCAGAGGTTAGGTAAGACAGAGAAGGGAACATGTGTGAATAAATTCCAAAAAGGGCTGATACCAACATAAAACTGAGCATTAAATACAGGCAAAAAAAATGCACATGACGGCTTCCACATTCTGCAACCCACAATGTGTAGGAGAAGGAAGGAAGAGAGTGGAGAGAGAAAAGAGATAAAGAACCTGCCATTTAGGCAGGCTATGGGAGGGGGAGGGAATTGGGGAAAACGGTGGTGGGAAATGGGCACTGGTGGAGGATGGGTTCTGGAACACTATGTGACCGAAACCTCCAAACATGAACAACGTTGTAATTGTATATCTCACGGTGGTATAATAAAATGTTTAATTAAAAAAAGGTAATATGAAAACAGAGCCGTGTTCCCAAACAGTATTTTTCTATAATGTCTGAAAAAAAATTGGACGTCATTTATTTTTTTTTAAAGTATTTTATTATACCACCATGAGATATACAATTACAAAGATATACAATTAAAAAGTTCATATTTGGGTTTTGGTCATACAGTGTTCCAGCACCCATCCTGCCACCAGTGCCCTTCTCCCACCACCAACATCCTTGGTTCCCTCCCCCTCCCCCAGCCCTCCTCCATGGCAGGTTCTTTATTTATTTCCCTTTCTCTCTCTTTCTCGTTTCCTTCCCTTCCAGACTATGGATTACAGAACTTACATTAAAGGGTTGTCATGTGTATCTTTTTGCCTCTATTTAATGCTCAGTTCTAGGTTGGCATTAGTACCCTCGACAATTGTTAGCACACTGTTCCATTTTCTGTCTTACCTTGCCTCTGAGTCACACACGTGTGTGATAATTTCCACCTTTGACAAGACCTCCTGATATATGTTTCACTTGACCTTGGATATTGGTCAAGTGGATATGTACATATATATTTATGTCATGGAAATAAATGCAGTCATTCTGTATCTGTCTCTCCTTCTGGCTAATTTCACTTAACATAATCTTCTCCATGTCCATCCATTTATAGGCAAATTTTATAACTTCATTTTTCCTAACAACTGCATAGTAAATTATTAGCACACTGTAGAACTGACTTTTTGGCACTGGCCTTAATGTAGTACATACAGATGCTGATTTTATTTTATTTTTATTTGTGGAAGTATACTTGGCAGTGTTTTGTAGGCCAGGATTACTTCAGACAATGCTCAAGGGAACATGTAAGCTTGGTGTTAAACTCAGGACCCCAAGGCATGTGTTAAACATGCAAGGAATGGGTTGAAACTTGAGCCACACCCACAGTCATATATTAATTTTTAAAAACAATTTTATTAAAACACCATAATTTGGGTTTTAGACATACAATGTTTCAACACTGATCCTACCACCAGTGCGAGTTAAAAAACAACACAGGAGAGATATCTGCATTCCTATGTTCCTTGAATCACTATTAACAATAGTCCAAATATGCAAACAACCCTATTGGCCAATAATAGCTGATTTGATAAAGAAGCTACGATAAAGCTATGGTACATATGTACAAGGAATGCTACTAACCATAATAAGATCAAGTCATGCAATTTGCTACGTGAATGGTTCTGGAGAGTATCATGCTGAATGGTGAAACAGAGACACAGACACAGATAATCTCATCAAATGCAGGATATAAAGAAATATGAGGGGATAACTAATGCATGATGACAATAGAAATAAAGAGCAGGAGAGCTGGTATTTACTTGTAAGTCTGCCACTAAGGGATACAGTGGTATAAGTCAGGGAAGAAACACTATGACTATGACAGAGGAAAATTGTCACTGTGAACAAAATCTGGATACTGGAAGGAGGTAAATTGATAAGCATGATACCCTTTCAGTAAAAGTATTGTACACCATCATGCCAAATAGGTAGAAGAAAAAGATAGAAATTCTTGTCACAGAGGCAGGACAGGGGATGGGAAGGTAACTGGGGACACCGGTAGAGAGAAGCTACACCAGTGAAAGGATTGGTGCTGGAATAGTGAACACCTGAAGCCTAGTCATGAATAGCTTGTTTTGTAATTCATAGTGATTTTATTTAAAAAATTAAAAAGAAAAGAAAAACAGCACTTACCAAATATTGATTTAATAAGTGTAACCACTGAGTTGGTAATATATCAAAACTGGACAGTGGCAAGACTTGCCATTTACTGACCCAAATGCCCTATTGTTTCATGCTATATGACCTAGTGAGAAACTTGTTTTGAACAGGACGAGCCCTAGGGGGCCATATCCATAAACTTTTCATGATGGGTCATTTTCATTAGTTATGTGTACTTTATCATAGTTATGTAGACATGCTTAGTAATTTGATACTAACTTGATCTTAGCCAAAAGGCAAAGAAGCGATATGTTTAGTAATATGAGCACATATACTGTTGATTCATTTGTAGAGGTAGGGGATCTTAAGCATAGGGTGTTTTCCTGATTGTATCTGTAGCAACTTTACTGAGATTTATCAATTCTTTCTTAACCACAAAGTCTCAGAAACACCAACATAGTTCCTATGTGTATCTTTTCTTTATATATAATTTTATTATATTATACCACCGTGAGATATACAATTACAAAGAAGTTCATGCTTGGGTTTTGGTCTTACTTTGTTCCAGCACCCATCCCTCTACCAGTGCCCATTTCCCACCTCTATGTCCCCAATTCCCTACTCCCTCCCAATTCCCTACTCCCAGAAAGCCTGCCTCTATAGCAGGTTCTTTATCTCTTTTCTCTCTTGCTCTTTCTCTCTCTTTCTCTCTTCCTTCTCTTATACACTGTGGATTTCAGTATGAATTTAGAGGTTATTATGTATATCTTTAGCGTGTATTCAGTGCTCAGTTCTAGGCTGGTATTATCCCTTTTGACAATTATTAGCACACTGTTCCTTCTCCATCTTACCTAATCTTTTTTTTAAATTTTTTTATTATACCACCGTGAAACATACAATTACAAAGGTGTTCATAATTGGTTTTTGGTAATACAGTATTCCAGCACCCATCCCTCCACCAGTGCCCCATTTCCACCACCAATGTACCCCTCCCCCTCCCATCCCCCCCAGGCCGCCTTAATAGCAGGTACCCCAGTTTCCTCTCTTTCTCTCTCTCTATCTCTCTCTCTGTCTCTGCATCTCTCTCCCTCTTATTTTTATGTGTATCTTTTGAATGAAGAGATATTTCACTAATTTGTTACTACAATGAGTGTTGAGCCACTTCAGAAATACTTTATGATACAAATGTTATTATTCCTATAAGTACACCAATGTCCACACATAAAATTTAACTTGGTATAATTCATTTATTGCTTTGAGACAATATTCTCTTGAGTTCCTCCTGGGACTGAGGACTTTTGTAGATGTTTAAGATTGTAGTCCCAAAAGATTTACTTAGAATGATGAAGTAATTGTTATATACTTATATAAATATGAAATTGATAACCACGGTATGATTTCAGAATCCTTAATGTTTGTCTTTAAATGAAGGAATATATGTGGTTGAAGTATTTCAACCTTGAAATCTTTACTGAGCTACCTCTGATCATTTTAAGTTAGAGAAACTATCAAAAAGGACTTAGTTCTTTCCAGTATATAAAACAGTAAGTATTTAAAATTAATTATTACTTTTTATTACTGATACATACTGTTCACAGTCTTGTAATCCTTTATTTGGGAATTTGGATAACTTATTTGTAATTTCTGAGTTAGAACTGAGAATAGTACTATCTCTAGGTGTGATATAACCTTTTTTCATTTCATTTTAACGTTTTAGTTACAAAGTAATTTAATTGTAAGAATAAATTTGAAGGGGCCGAAGCGATATTAAAGCGGGTAGGGTGTTTGCCCTGCACTCAGCCCTCCCATGCCGGCCCGGGTTCGATCCCGGCATCCCATATGGTCCCCTAAGCACCGCCAGGAGTGATTCCTGAGTGCAGAGCCAGGAGTAACCCCTGAGCATTGCCGGGTGTGACCCAAAAAGCAAAAAAAAAAAAAAAAACAAAAAAAAACAACAAGTTTGAATATATAAATTTGTAAACTAATATTAACACTATAATTTTACATTTAAACATAAAAATACTTTTAAAGAATTTGGTGAAAAGAAAATGCTCTTTTTAATCTTTGAATCATAAGAAATTCTGAACCATTAAACTAAATGTTACCTTTCACATGATTTTATTTATTAATTAATTAATTTACTTTTTTGGTTTTGAGACCACACCCAGGGTAATGTTCAGGGTTTATTCTTGACTCTACACTCAGAGAATCACTCTTGGGGATGTTTGAAGAGATCATAATGGTGCCAAGAATCAAACCCGTATAGCTCACATGTAAGGCAAGCACCTTCCTAGCTGTACTATCCTCCTGATCCTTTTAACATCATTTTAAAGACTATGTAAACTCAAGTCAACTTATACATCATACATGAAATAATGTGCTTTGTGTTAAGAATGAAACAATCTGAAAAACCAACAATTATTTACATATGCAATGCTTACCTCTGAGTCATGTAGTAGAGGGTTAAGTGGATGGGTCTACATAAATCAAATGTAAGTGAAAATTCACTGTATCACTGTCTTCCCGTTCATCATCGATTTGCTCGAGCGGGCACCAGTAACATCTCCATATGACCTGTCTCATGCAAGTAGAGCCCAAGGGTACCTGCTTGCTCCAGGAACATACAGAGCCTCAAACCATTCTATCAGGTCATGGGAATGAGGACTATAATTGGAATATTTTATTTCTGACTTATAAATATGTTACTTTACATACATTTTCCATGATTATGTCATGTTTAAAGTCAGGTATAAGCTCTTATTAGCCAACATTTATTAGAATTCTCATTATAATTTATAAAAACTGAAAATGTTATTTTCATGATCAGCACAACTACTCAATTCTATAAGTTAGAAACATGTATAGTTTACTATTGGAAGCCTTAGCTGCATTTGAACAATTAAAATTGTTGCTTCATTTTAAAAATAAATTTCAGTTTTTATCTACTTACTAGGCAAAATTACTTGCAATTGGTAAATTTAGGGGAAATAACTGTTTAAATTTAAAATTGTATCATTTTGTTTATTTGAAGTATAAACAAAAAGTTCTGATAAAATACAAACCTATGATAAATAAGTTACCGAAATTTCTTGAAAAAACTCATGAAATTTAATTGTTTACTAATTTTGGAAGTGTAAAGTTCTAAAGCATATATTATCTACATGTCTTATGATTATAATGGTTGTTAATATTTTATGAAACAACAGTTTGAAACTGAGAACAGACCATATTTTCTCTTCTAAAATTGTTTGCTTTTAGGAATATTACTTTGACACAAGGAAATACAAGTTTATAGAATTGTTTGTTTTACAAAAGGTGATAATTATAAAAACTTCCAATTGGCTTCAGTTTAAATACTTACAACTTCAAGTTAAGGTACTCAGTAACTTTTATTTACTTTTAATTTAATATGAAGAATCCTAGTGATTTTATTGTGGAAATAAAAAGTACATTTTCACTGACCCTCAAAGGTTTGAATATAAAAGAAGAGAAATACATTAATATTGCAAAGTAATCTATTTTGTACAGCATTTACTATGTAATTACACAGTATATATGAAATACATAGTAGTATGTTATTTGCCACCCTATTTTCCTTTAAAGTAAGTATTAGGGCATTAATACAGATTACAGTTAGGTAGAGATCCAGACTAAAACAGTGAATGATGATTTTCCCATAATTCCATTCCCTTTGGGTTCAGAAGTTTTCTCTTTGTTTACCAGGTGCAAGTTGTGTCACTCAAAGATGCCCAATTCCACTGTAATGATGGAGTTTCTTCTAATGGGGTTTTCCGATGTTTGGGAATTCACGAATTCTACATGCTCTTTCCTTCTTTCTGATGTATTTGGTGACGGTAGTGGGGAATGTTCTTATTGTTACTGTTACCACCTTAGACAGGAATCTCCACACTCCGATGTATTTCTTTCTCAGGAACCTGTCTATATTGGATGCCTGCTACATTTCTGTAACAGTGCCAAATTCATGCATCAATTCTATTCTTGACAGTAGCACCATTTCAATTGTAGGGTGTGTAGCACAAGTCTTCTTAGTTGTTTTCTTTGTATATGTCGAACTTTTGTTTCTCACTATCATGGCTCGCGATCGCTATGTGGCCATCTGCCAACCTCTGTACTACCCCGTGATGATGAGCCCGAAAATCTGCCTTCAAATGACACTGGCGTCTGTACTCAGTGGTCTCGTCTATGCAAGTGTGCACACCGGCAACACGTTCCGGCTGCCCTTCTGTCAATCCAATGTTATTCACCAGTTCTTCTGTGATATTCCTTCTCTGCTGAAGCTTTCTTGCTCTGACACGTTCAGCAATGAGATGGTGGTTGTTGTCTCTGGTCTGGGGATTGGTGGTGGTTGTTTCTTCTTCATTATCAGGTCTTACATTCACATATTTTCTACTGTGCTCAAATTTCCTAGAGGAGCAGACCGATCAAAAGCATTTTCTACCTGTGTTCCCCCATATCCTTGTGGTGTCTGTCTTTCTTAGCTCAGGTTTTTACGTATATCTGAGGCCATCTGCAATCACCGCCACGATCCAGGACATGATACTTTCTATTTTCTATTCCATAATCCCCCACTCTTCAACCCTATTATCTATAGTCTTAGAAATGAACAAATAAAAAGTGCCATCAAGAGAATTATGAAAAAAATGTTTTATTCAAGAAATATGTAAAAAGTTTATTGGGGAACCCTAAATTATTGAGTAGGATTCAAGTTTTATTGATAAGCATATAATTGAGTTATACAGACAAAAGTTATGTAAATTTAATAAATAATTCTATTCTATTAAAAACTATCACTTATCAAAATATCTTACTTATAAAGGCTCGGTTTATATGGTTTATATTTAGTTTATATGAATATATCTCTGGATTAAATGGTTAACTTAATAAATGAGATTCAATGCTTTGATCTCATGCATTAACAAGAGCCCTCATTAAAAATTTCAATGTTAAAAAGTCAAAAGGATTTTTCTCTGGAAATATTTTGTGTTAGCTTTCATCTATAAATTATGCACTCTTCATATATTTATAAATGAAGAGTTAAAACAATGGACAATTATTTTTGAAACTAATGTTTGATATTATAGAATGAATAAAATAAATATAAAATGTCTTTGGGTTCCATAAAATATGAATAAAATGTAGTACATGGAAAACAAATGGATTTGGTGGGAGTATGAAGTCATATATTAAAGAATGAGAAGCATTTATATTTTTACCATATATAGTTGTAAAAGATATGTCTACGTTATACTTATCAGATCAATTTTTTGTTTAAATTGTGTGGTTTGGGGATATATTTATTTCTTTATTATAATATTTAACATATGTTAAGTATATATTAATTATTATAATACATTATTTATAGATTAAAAATCTATTAAAATTATGGAACAATAAACTAATAATTTTAGTCATAGTATTATATTAAATATCTATTTAAATTTCAATGCATAACCCTTATTGTAGCATCTACTGTAATAATTAATAATGTCAAAGTCTTCAATCACTTCATGAAATGACAGTTTTCTTCCAGCCAAGAAAATTTGCCACATATTGGTTATAATTGGGGAGCTCTCTGTGTTGGAACCATTTGACAGAGCCATTGAAAATAAGAATTAAGTAAAATGTGTACAAGTAAGTGCAAGTAGGAAAAATCATGGCACAATAACCTACCCGAAGATAAGTGACTGCTTCTCCACACACCTAAAATGCTAGTATTATAGTTCTCTGATAAAATATGTATAAGAAGTAAAGACAACGCTTTGCACAACTTACCAGACAATTTGGCATGCACATTAGTGACTTTTGAAGCCACAAAAGGTTAATATATTAAAACTATTTAAAAAATTCAGTACACATTTAAAAATAGTGATAATAGTGAATAATAAACATAATTAAGAAGAGATTCAAACACGTTTTGTAATCAGAAGAATCACAGTGTTAAAGGTACAGCATTTATTTGAAAAGAAGTTCTGACTTGGGGACAATCTGTAAGCTCTCACTTGGGGTGGAAAGGAATTCTTTTCTTAAGGACCATGAAAAATGGTTCATTTTTTTTCTCTATGACTGAGCTACCAATCTGTGTTTTTTTATTCTGATAGCCCTGGGAAAGAAACTATCAATCAGTCTGTTAGAACCCTGAAAGGTTAAACCTTGCTTAGAGTCAAAATAAAAGCAACTTTCAGATGATTTGGTTTAAGTGCTTAAAAAAAAAGAATGCGCAGAGTCATTAATGGAAACCAGAGGAGAAGAAAAACCAAAAGTAAAAACATTTGGTGAGCACAATTTTTATTGTTTATCTATCTATCTATCTATCTATCTATCTATCTATCTATCTATCTATCTATCTATCTATCTATCTATCTATCTATCTATCTATCTATCTATCTATCTATCTATCTATCTATCTATCTATCTATCTATCTATCTATCTATCTATCTATCTATCTATCTATCTATCTATCTATCTATCTATCTATCTATCTATCTATCTATCTATCTATCTATCTATCTATCTATCTATCTATCTATCTATCTATCTATCTATCTATCTATCTATCTATCTATCTATCTATCATCTATCTATCTATCTATCTATCTATCTATCCATTCATTTTTTTCTTATTGCTTTCTTTTTTATTTGTTTTTGTCATTGTGACACAACCCCAGTAGTACTCAGACTTACGGCTCTGTGTTCAGAGATATCTCCTAGAGACCATATGTGGTTCCAGACATCAAACTAGGATTGGTTGAATGCAAGGCAAGTCCCTTTACTATGTACAATTATCTCTATGGCATCTATAATTTTATGCATTACTCTGACCAAGGTTTAACTTTAAAAGTTGTTTTACTTTGAGTCTTTCTTTTACTGAAAGCCTACTTCTTTTGATCTTTTGAATAAGGTAAACATTTTATTGCTGTAGCTGATTATAATTAGGTTGGAAGATTTTTACATTGATTAAACACAGAACATTCTCAATTACAATTTCTGAGTGGGAAAAATCAAAATGATAGAGAAAAAAGGGAGTGAAAATGTAAATATTGCAGCCAGCTTTAGGAGATTTTATTATTTTTTTATAGATTTAATGTTTTCACAAAGATTGTGACATTATTTTGCAGTAATACTTAGAACACTTTGAAAGTTTCATTGACCATTCGGTACTCTCTTGATTTTCCAAACCAATGTAAGATTTAAGAAAAAGATGGAACAGGGCCTAATGCATGGCTTCAGAAACATGTCCACACATCCAAGATCTCTATAAGACTGAACAAAATTTTCTTTACAGACTTGTGAACCAAACCATCTCAGATGAAAGATCTATCACCCTGATAATTTTTTTCTTTTTATCTTTATGATTATTTTTGTAAGAAGAAGTAAAAGAAGAAATTTTTTGAAGCAATAGTATGAAATAAAGACAACAAAATTCTTGCAAATGTCAGTTAGAGAGCCATTTTCTTAAGTTTAGTTTCATGTTCCTAAAATTTTAATGAAGATTATATTTTTTGTGTCTATATATTTTGTCTTTATTTGTGATTTTCCTGTTGAGTAAATAGAATATCTCACCCTTTATGTTTATAATCATCTGTGAAAAATATATAATTTTGGCAAGTGAAATTAGTTTAAATCTTATGATTCAGTTTGAAACATGCATGTCTATAAGGTCATAAAATTGAGTATAGCACTTTTATTCTAACTGTTTATAATAAGAATTATTTCACATTTTCTAAGCAAGGAATTTACTGACTTAATTTCACAAGATTTTATGGCAAACATAAAGATGGAATCACTTGTCCTAACATCAGAAATGTAAGTATATGAAACATATTTGGAAGGTAAGGCCTAAATGACAGGAATTACAAGCAATAATTTCTATGTTTTCAGTACCTTAAAATTTTAGAATTTGGTTATATTAATAATGGTATAGATTTAAGGATTATTTCATGCAAGATAATCTCCCTACCATGGTTTCAGATTGATTGGATTATTTCACCCTGGAAAAAGATAAAGACATAATATTGAGTCTTAATTGGGACAAGACCTGAGTTCTAAATGATGTGAAAGGATATTCATGGTACCCTGCCAATAACATTTCAAACTGCAGTGCCTAAGTGGATAAAAAGGGAGAGAAAGTGTGTGTGTGTGTGTGTGTGTGTGTAAGAGAGTGAGTGAGAGAGAGAGAAAAGAAAGAGGCAGAACAAATCTGTCCTATTGAGACAGAAAATTGGGGGGTGGGTGGGAAACTTGGGACATTGGTGGCAGAAAATGTACACTAGCAAAGGGATAGGTGTTGGATTGAAACTCAGTCATGGACGACTTTGTATCTCATAGTGATTCAATAACAAAACAGTTTTTTGATTCTATTATTGAAGGCCCTATTTTAAGTAAGTTCAACTATTTCCCAAATCTGTTTTGGAAACCAAGTTTTACTAAATTTAATAATTTACTAAAATTTAAAAACAATATGGCTTATTAAATGTACTTTCTAATTAAATGATATATGATTTAGATCATTTTAGACAATTATTAATGGACTACTTTCATGTATTATTTTAAAATTCTATTATGTTTACTTGTTTTGTGTTCATACACAGTAGAAGCACAGGAAATTAGGGCTGGAAATTGAGGAAAAGTTCTCTAAGCTTAGAGAGTGAAAACAATGACACATAAGACCCAACTAGCTCAATAAAACCTCAGGCTAATATTTTAGTAACACCAATAAGAGATATACTAACAAGCCATTAAAATAAGTCATTTTGTGCCTGCTAAGGAAGCAGACATGGAGTATGGTTGGGAAACTGGGGACATTGGTGGTGGGCACATTTGGGATGGAATGGGTATAGGAATATTAACTTGAAACTATACTGTGAACAATTTTGTAAATCATGGTGCTTAAATAAAAGTTTCATTCAAGGCTTAACAAAAATAAAAGCATAAAGAATTAATTATCTAAGTAACAGTAAACATGGAAAGTTTAAAAGAACTATTAAGAGTTCCACAATGAATTTTCTCTCCTTATGAAAAGAGAAATACCTGCAAGTGACACTTACTTGGTTTGCTGAAACTTCATGGGAAATCTCATACAATATGTATCTAACTTTCTTAACATTTGTGCAGATAACAATGTCAGTTTTCTAAAATCATATAGACTTTATAAAGGTTGACATATTCTGGTCAGTTTTTGGCATTTTTTAAATATGGCACACCAAAAAATCCATCCATCCAATTTTGCCAATTGTGTGACAGTAATTTAATCAACTATGAGCATTTTTAAGAATAATTTAAAATTTAAATATTAAATATTATTTAAAATATATAAATATTTAAAATACTGAACTATTATTTATTTAAATTTTTTTAAATTTTTTGTTGTTTTTCTTGTTCTTTTTTTTAAGATAACCAAATTATATTTCTATTATACCACTAAATTATATTTGTAAAAGTATTTAAGTATCACTTGTGTCATTTGTCTTCCCATTGTTCATCGATTTGCTTGAGCGGGCACCAGTAGCATCTCCATACTTCCTGTTGCAAGCAAGTGTAGCCCAAGGGCATCTGCTTGCTCCAGGAACAGGAAGAGCCTCAAACCATTCCTTCAGGTCATGGGAATGAGGTCCATAATAGTTACTGGTTTTTGGCATATCAAATATGACATGGGTAGCTTGCCAGGCTCTGCCGTGTAGGTAGTATACTCTCAGTAGAAGGCTCTCATCTTGAGCATTTACTGATGAAACTCAATGGGGAAAGATCAGTTTTTCTCTTGGGTGGAGCTCTGAGTTGCTGTGGCGTCCAGATGTTGATAATGACTGACCTCATGGTGTGGGGTTCTCGAACTTCTTGCTAGGCTCACTGGGATGATGGGCCATGACTAGAACTGCCACAATGTGAAAGATCCTGGGAAGCACCTGATCCTAACATCCAGTACTATCTAAGACTGTCAGGCGGCTGCAGAGTGGCCGTGCACTGACGGAGCTGTGGGTCTAGAGTGTCTCTCTTCCAGGGTTGCCAACAGAGCTGTCGGTCTGGAGTGTCTCTCTTTCGGGGTTGCTGGCATGGAGATGGAGAAATGGGAGGAGCAGCCCAAATCCTTGTTCCAAGTCTGGCCAGCGTGGCCCTCCCTCGCATGTGTGAGGGAACCCTTGGAGCTGTGTTGGATGGACTTGGCCAATGGCTGGCCCAGCCCTTTACTGCCCTCCGGAGCTCCATGGTTTGCTTCCATGTGGGGCCGAGTGGTGCAGCTGTGGGTCTGGAGTGGTTGGGTCTGGAGTGTCTCTCTTCTGGTGTTGCTGATGGAGCTGTGTGTCTGGAGTGTCTCTCTTTAGGGATTGCTGACAGAGATGTGGAAAAAGTATTTAAGTATAATTAAATTATTTAAACATACTTAAAGAAAACATACTTAAAGACTCAGAAAACTAATTAATTAATAACATTTTGAGTTTTGAAATTTTCAGAAACTGATGGTTTAGATTCTATTATCCAGCAGAAGTCATAAGACAGTCTTATGACAATGTATTTGCACAGTCAAAATGGACTCTATTGAGGGGCCTAGGATAGTTTCAAGTCATAGAGCATGTGCTTTGTATGTAGGAGGCCCTGGGTTGGACCCCCTGGCCCTCCTGTCACTGCCAATATGGCTCCTGGGCTTGAAATAAATGGCTCTAAGGTGGGACTCTGATGAGCAGGGCTTGTGATCAGCTCTTCTATTGGGTGGGGCTCTGACGAACTCTGGAGTCTGGATGTTGAAAATGGCAGCCCTCATGGTGTGCGGGTTCCTCTGACATCTTGCGAGGCTCTGCTAGGATGACGGGCCAGGGCTAGAACCCGCCTTCCCTCCTGGGTACCTCAAGATCAGCTGGGCACAGGGAGAGCCAGTAGCAGCTCTGCCCCGTGGATCTGAGTCTCTGGATCAGGCATACCTGGACTTGAAATAGATGGCTGCAGGGTGGGACTCTGATGAGCAGGGATCAGCTCTTCTGCTGGGTGGTGTAGTGGTATCATGCAAGATTCCCTACTGCCAGTCATTTTCAAGCTTTCCCAGGAAATTGAAGAAACACAAACCTCCAAACAGTTTCAACAGACACATATTACCCTGACAGCCAAAGCAGAAGTAAGGTTTAGAGGAAAGTTTATAGCTCTGCAAATATTCATCAGGAGAGGAGAAAGGGCACATATAACATCACATCACATCACATCACATCACATCACATCACATCACATCACATCACTCATATCACATCACATCACATCACATCACATCACATCACATCACATCACATCACATCACATCACATCACATCACATCACATCACACCACATCAATCACATCACTCACATCACATCACATCACATCACATCACATCACATCACAACACAACACAACACATAACACAACATAACTCAACATAACACAACATAACAAAACACAACACAACACAACATAACACAACATAACACAACATAACACAACACAATACAACACAACATAACATAACATAACATAACAACATAGCTTCACTACTTAAATTCTTGGAAAATGACCAACAAAAGGAACCAGAACCAGTAAAGAAGGAAATAATAAAACTAAGAGCAAATATTAGGAGTTGGAATTACACACACACACACACACAATAATTAGAAAGATTAATGAAACCAAGAGCTGGTTCTTTGAGAAAATAAAGATTGATAAACCACTAGCAATATTGACAGAGAAACAGAGAAACAGAGAGTACCCAAATAAACCAATGAGAGACAAAATATGGAAAACAAAACATCACAACAGAAACCGTAGAAATTCATAAAATAATCAGAGATTGCTTTGAAGATCTTTATGCCACAAAACAAGATGACCTCAAAGAAACTTCTCAAGGCTGAACTGAAGAATTGGCATACCTGAACAGACTTATCAACATTGAAGAAATTGAAATGGTATCAAAAGTCTTCCCAAAAACAAAAGCCCAGGCCCAGAAGGATTCACTGGTGAATTCTTTCAAACCTTGAAAGAATACCTACTGCCACACCTTCTCAAATTTTTTCAGGAAATTGAAGAAACAGAAACACTACTAAGTGTTTCTATGAGGAAACTATTACCCTGATACCCAAAACAAAGAGAAAACCACAAAAAAATAAAATTACAGACCAATATCCCTGATGCACACAGATGCAAAGACCCTCAAAATACTAACAAATAGAATTCAGAAACTCATTAAAAAGTTCTTATACCATGACTGTCGGGAATCGCTGGGTTCCCAACAGTATCAGGACAGAAGTCCTCTTCTACCTCCAAGGCTGCCGGGGAATGGATAAAAACTCATGAGTCTGGCACAATTCTGAAAAGGCTTTTAATAGTACAAAAAGCTCTATCACCACAATAAAATATAATGAAAGAACTCCAGCTCTGGTCAGAACTTAGACCATACACGAGAACCCTAGTCTCCAACCAGAAAGAGAGTCCCACCAAAGTGGATCCCACCAGAGAGGAGTCCTATCATAAAGCAAAGTATATTTTGTAAGAGTACTTACAAAACATACTTACATAAAATTAAGACAATAGAAATTGCATCAACTATTTTTTTTCAGACTATGATGCACTGAAAATAGAGGTGAATCAGACCCAGATATGGATAATCAAATAAAATACCTGAATGTTCAACAGCTCAATACTAAACAACCAGTGGCTTAGAGAGGAAATAAAAGAGGAAATTTAAGGATTCCTGGAAGCAAACAAGAATGAAGACATGATGCTACCAGAACTTATGGACAAAGAAAACTCAGTGTTAAGAGTAAATTTTATAGTTTTGCAAGCGTTCACTAGGAAGAGTAAAAGAGCCCACTTAAATAATTTAACTCCACAGCTTAAGGTATTGGAAAATGACCAATAAAAGGAGCTCAAACAAGACAGGAGGAGTGAAATAATAAAATGTAGAGCAGAAATTAAAGAGCTGGAAACCCAAAAAAGTGTGTCAAAAATGGGTAAAGGATGAAACACCATGATCTCTCAGTATCTGTATTGCAAACCATAATGCCCAAAAGGAGAGAGAAAGAGAGAGAAAGAGAGAGAAAAAGAGAGAGGAAAAAAGAGAGAGAGTGCCTTCTGTAGAGGCAGGCTGATGATGGGGGTGGCAGGAGGACTATAGGGTGAGGAGCTGCTAGGGACTAAAGAAAGGAAAGTCTCTCCTAGACCTTACCCAGGTCTTTTGGGTGGACACCTTTCCCTCGTAGAATAGAATTTCAGGAGCAAATGAGCAGTGAAGTAGAAACAGGTTTCATACGGAAATTCTAAGGGGAGAGAGAGAGAGAGAGAGAGAGAGAGAGAGAGAGAGAGAGAGAGAGAGAGAGAGAGAGAGAATGTGGGCTTCTCTAGAGGAGAGAGGGCACTACTACATATCCAGTATCAGATTATGAAACTACACATCTCAAGAGGGGAGATGAAGGTTACATATACTCAGGTACCATGTACTCAGACAACACGTGCACATATACAGTATGTGTGTTCTGGTGGCACATATGCCTAGGCAACTTATGATAGTCCTTTCTTTGTCCCAAGCTGGCTTTTATAGGATATCCATTCCTCCCACTTGGGGATTTCTTCCTAGGTATGAGTTTGTTGCTAGGGTGAATGCCAAAGGAAGAGCTGGGAGAAGTTGATGGTCTTTTGATATTCCTGTCCTGGCTTATGTTCTTGAGGGTGATCTAGGCTTCCCTGGGTTTATGTTGGCACTGTTTAAGGTATTATCATGCCTTAGTTTATATGTCTACAAGGTGGGTCCTAGACGCTTTAGTGATAGTTTGTTTCATTACTTCCCAAGAACTCATTGCCATGAGGCCCTTTCCCTATCTACCTGCATTGTTTCAGTCCTAAATAGAAAAATGAGGATTTTTCTCATTTTCCAGTTGTCAGTGCCCAAGCACAACTATGGAACCAAGTAGCATTTATCAGGTGTTTGCATTTGCTGGCTTCTGGAGATAACTATATTTTCTAAACATTGCATGGTTTGATAGCACAGTGTTTGGCAGACATGCATAGCTTCCAACTCTGCAACTGAGTACTCAATATCAAAAATATATAAACAGGCCATAAATGGACAAAGATGACAGTGGGACATCTGTTGAGTCCTTTTTTGGGCTTTGTGAACAGGTGGACATTTATAGCCATAGGGGGCTGTGAAAGAAGGTGATGATAATTGTGTGCAGAGTCTCAAGCTACCAGACCAAGAAAGGTGGACAAAACAGTCAGTTCTGTACAAAACCCATTGTTCTTCATAACCATATCAGTCTAATTGCAAATCAGCTTGTATAAATCCACTGTCTTGCTTACTTCTGCACTGAAGATGTAAAGGCAGATTGAAACCTTTGTTCATGGTGAGAGCTGCCTGAATCTTGGTCCATGAAAGTAAACTTCTTTCTCTTCTACCCACTTTGGGTTGCAATCTGGACTCCTTGAACTTTTCATAACAACTTTAGAAAGTGTCTTCTTAGTACAGGCATCCATGTAGATGTTCTGTTATCAATCAGATGTGAATTCAGAAGAACTGACTTTCTTTTGACTGGGGTGGGACAATGTCACTTATTTAACCATTGTTTCACTTTTAACTTAGGAAGGCAAAAAATTGTCAACAGGCACGGTGTTTCTTGTTCAGAGAAGAATCAGAGATGGCAGCTTCTTGCTAGCTAGCAAGAGGCTGCTGAGGTGCAATTTGCTGTAGGTTCAGTCTTCTGAATATCTTGTTTAATATAGTTCTTGTCAGGTTTCATAAGAGAATAAGTGAAAGCTTGAGGTGCCAGCCTTTCATCAAGGCAAGTTTCTTTTGTGAATTAGCCAAACCCTCTCAAATTGTTGATCTCTGGTCCCTTCCCAAGTGTGATTAAACTCTAGCTTTTCATTCTACCTGCTGCTCCTTGCTCCCCAGTGGGTATCTCCCGGAGATGATGCCTAGATTCTCTAGAGACATTCCTCAGTAGGGTCAAAGGCAATTTTCTATGTTAAATTTAATTTTTGATATATGTTATTCTGTGATGCTATGTTAGCGTCCCTTTAAGAATTAAAGGGATGACTTTTAACTCTTAAAATGATGGCCAATATCCAAATTATGGGGATATATAAGTTGGAAAAAACAGTTGAGGAGTCAGTTGAGACTGGGTTCTCAGGCTGGCCTGCAGGTGTGGATTGGAGGAGCAGAGTCCGGCAGGACAGAGGAGCAGAGAGAAGTGTTGGCTGAGCTTGCCTAAGGGAAATAGTTTGAAGAGAGTCTTAGGGGAGTTCAGAGCCTTTGGATTGTTTATGTTCCTAATACTGTCAGTCAGCCACACAGCTGAAAACTGACAATGCTAGAAGATGGCTTGGAGTGACTACTTTCTCAGTTTTTATTTTAATATATTTTTTTGGTCGTTCATCAAAGTATTCGGGTCTTACTCCTCAAATTAGAGTCAGGAATGACTTCTGCCAGGCATGGGGACCAAGCAAGGTATTGAATCTGGGTCAGTCATGAAGCTAGGCTGGCTTCTTATTTGCTGTGCTATGGTTCTGGCCCCTCCTTTCTCAGATTTAAATATATAATAAAATATACATAAAAGATAACTGATATAATTTGCATATAATTGTTGGAGGACACACCCTGATGTACTCTGGTCTTCACAAGCCCAGAGTACTTGCATTTGCTAGAAGCAATTTACATTTTGCCTTAAGGTTATCATGCAAATTACAATACTAGATTGGGGGTAGTACTGGAAAAGACACTCCAGACCCAATCACTCCAGACCCACAGCTCAACAGAGGTTTACAACAGAAAATAAGGAAAAGCTCAAAGAAACAACCTAAACTACAAGAAAATGATATAAAGGACATGAGAGCTGTCTTTTCTTTGAATTACAAGATTGACAAACTTTAGACTCATGAGGAAAAGAGAGGTAGATCAATAAATCATATTATAAATTGAAGGTGAGAAATCACAGCAGAAATTTGAAAAAATATAAAAGATATGGAAGGCTACTATAAAAATATTTATACCATGATACTGAAAAAAACTAAAAAAAGTATAGTGGCCATTGCTACTGAGGCTCAGGGGGACACTGCCACCAACATGTCAACCTATATGGGTGGGCAAATGCATTAACAGTTTAGATGGTACTTGGGCTTCCTGATACCCTCAAATTGCTGTTGTGCCTCTGGTTAGATCCCAATAACTCAGGACCAAGATTCCTGAGAAATTAAACCACCAAAGTTAGATATGTGAAAGCCACGCCCACAAACCTTCTCTGACTCAGCCATACAAGTTCACTTATCAGCCATGCTTCAGAGACCCATAAATAAACCTCGAGGGAAATTGGAAGCCTCAGTTAAGAAGCTCATTCAATGCCCATCCAGAAATTCATAAATAATTCGAAAGATTAATCAACATGATGCAGAGATGCTCCCAGACACGACCCAAAGCTCAGTCATCTGGGTACCCTGAAGAGGGCGGGTAATTCCCCATACTTGCGCACACAGAGCCTGGACAGCCAAAAACCTCCACACTCCACAATGGCAGCCATGCTCCCAGCTGGACTCCACTGCTCGTGATGAGCTTCATCCAGAATGTAATATGTTGAAAAACTCTGGTATGTGGAATTTGTGACTGAAAAATCCAGGCTTTCAGGGAGTTGGGAATGGATTACCTCTCCCCATCTCCCTTGTACTTTCAGAAGCCGTGGCAGTCATGCACACACCCCCCAAAGCTAAGACAACCCCATTTAAAAATCCAACTTCAGCTGCATCACCTCATTAAAAATTTTGAGCTCCTTAGAGCACATGGCGACAACAACACTGGTAAACTAGGAGTAACAGACCAGATTGACTGGGATGTAATGTAGAAGGCATCCAATCTTGGTTAATAAAATATCAACACAGAGGTTAATAAAATATTTAACCTCCAACATCTTTATAATCTCTTATATAATCTCTTATACAAGGGCTTAATAGCTTCATGATGAGATACACAAGCTTCTCCAACTTTCTTCTCACGAAACCTTTTTGATCATTCATGTAGCAAATTAAAATAAGTAATATAAAATAAGTTATTGAGGGCCTGTTATGGGGACAAGCTTAAGGGGTGGGTGGGAAAATTGGAAATAACAGTTGTGGGAAGGTGTAATGATGGTGGGATCAGTGATTGTATGTATATATATATATATTTTTTAATTTTTTATTATACCACCGTGAGACATACAATTACAAAGGTGTTCACAATTGGTTCTTGGTATTCCAGTATTCCAGCACCCATCCCTCCACCAGTGCCTCATTTCCACCACCAATGTACCCCACCCTCCCACCCACCCCCAGGCTGCCTCAACAGCAGGTAGCCCTGTTTCCTCTCTTTCTCTCTCTGTCTCTCTCTGTCTCTGCGTCTCTCTCCCTCTTATTTTACACATTGTGGATAGCCCTGCAGATATTTAGAGTTTAAGTAATTGTATATTTAATGTCTGTAATAAATTGCCATAAATCCTGTCAGCAGTGTTTATATAAGGTATATGGGAAATAAATTTAAATTTAAAAAAATAAAATAACGTGCATGATGAGAAATTAGCTTAACAAAGGACTGGGACTTGAATACCTAATAATCAAAAACCAATAAATTTTGAAAGAAATAAATAGAAGAGGATACTAGGAAGTAAATATTTTATGATCACGAATGGTAGAGTTATCAAAATAACTATTCTACCAAAACAATAGAATAGATTCCGTGCAAATTCCATCAAAGTTCTGATGACATTCTTTTTTTTTTCTTTTTGGCACACACCTGGAAATGCTCAGGTATTACTCCTGGCTCTGCACTCAGAAATTACTCCTGGCAGCGCTCAGGGGACCATATGGGATGCCAGGATCGAACCGGTAAACACCCTACCCGCTGGGCTATCACTCTGGCCCCGTCTGATGACAGTCTAAGCCTTAGAAAAAGCATTACTAAAATTTGTCTGAGACCATAAAATTCTGCAAAGAGCCAAAGTAAGCTTGAGAAAAGATATGGCTGGAGGTATTGCATCCCCTGGTTTTAAAACAGATTGTAAAGATACAGTATTCACACAGTACTTATTGGAATATAAATAGAATCTCAGATTCATGGAATAGTATTGAAATCCCAGATAAACCTTCAAATGTATGGATAGTTAGTCCAGGAGAAAGAAATTGTGGTCATGAAGTGGATATATCTTTTCAACAAATGTTGCTGTGAAAAATGGATTACCATGTGCAAAACAACAATACAAAAGGGAACTCTACCTATGCCTCACATTATAAAGTGCAATGGTTGCTACACAGTTATAAGAAACGATGAAATCTTGAAATTTGCTGCAAATTGAGAGGAACCAGAGGGCATCATATTAAATTAAGTAAGTCAGAATGAATGAAAAATACTAAATAATCTTAATAATCTGTGGTACTTAGTAAAATCAAGGGAATAAACAAGATTGAATGAGGACAAATCCTAGGTTTGATTACATAACTGAAATTACCAAGCAGTAGGTATTGGGGCAGAGAAGTGCCAGACTAGGTGTGAAGTAGTAACAGTGGTAGTGTGGGGTGCCCTAGGCACTTTGGTTATGGTGAAGTTGTATTAATTTTTCTACAAGACCATGATAGTTAATACTTGTATAACCATATTACCTAGACTTCCAAAACTAATAATACATCAAATTTCAAAGAAAAAAATGAAACAATAAACAAAAGTAAGAAAATAAAATTCTCCATTTCTCCGAATCTTATGAAACTGATTCAAAATGAGAATTTTAAAAAAAAATGTTATTAGTATGTGGTTAAACCACATGAAAAGGAAAAGTTTGATATTAACCAAAAAGTTGACAATTTATTGTATCTTATATGTCATTAAAATTCATATTTTTAGTTGGAAAAATTATATGAAGCCTTAAGAGAAAAAGTGAATGATAGCACACAACACAGTAATTGAAGGCAAGGGACTGAATTCCTGGAGCAATTGTACATTAAAATTCATAGATAACTTACTTAGCAAAATAATGTCTATAGATTTTCTTTGCAAGTTTAAAGGCTTCCACTTTGTAGTTAGAATCATATCTTGCTGAGAAGGGCTGGAAGGTAAGTTAGTAAGAAGCAAATAGTATTCTAAAAGTTCTAATATTTACATAAATAAAATGAAGATATATGGTAAGTAAATTGTAAAATAAGACTAAGATATATAATCTGTTTATATATGTGACAATGTGTACATATATGGTATATGTGAAATTAAATATTTAAAACTCTGATAGGGCATTTAAAAACCCAATATGGAGATAATTTTCAAGATGTTCAGCTGTCTATTTCTTTATGGTATGTAAAATATGTTTCTTATGTCTTACACATGCTTTTGAAGATAAAATAATACTTATGAAGATACAAGTAAATGAAACATATTTGGAGAATGTGGCCTAATTGAAAAAAAGAGCAACTCTAAGAAGGATTGCATAATTATGGAGAGGCTCACTTTATTAATGACTATATGAGGGCTATATCTGTTAGCTGTGGAAAAATTTTTAAAAAAAAATTCTGAGGCATTAGTTAACCTTTATGGTGACTAGGAATGTGTAGTAGACCAAGATTACAGGTTCATCCAACTTGAAGGACTATACATTTGCATTTTTCAGAAATGAAATAGAGGTCACCCATAGCCTGACAATCAATAAATGCATAATTTGTTATTCATAAAATAAAGATGCATGCAGAGATATATATGTATCCACATTTAAGAGAGCCATATTGTTTACAAAGATAATAGACTGGAAGAGGAAAAATATTCTAGTAGAGAAAACATCTAAGATATAAACACATTCACATTTAAATAGCGTGAATTTAGGGGACTTTAAACTAGAAAACAGATTTAATTTACAGTGTAACATGGAGAACAGAAGACATAGAAGACAGAAATAGAGGTTGAGTTGACTTTGACAATATTTCACATGCAAGATCAATAATGAGTTACACCTATTTGCAGAAAATTTGAATCATTTATGAACCTAAATTAAAGGGAGCAATACATTTATGAAAAATCCACAAACTGTGGACTGAGATTTCCAAGTTTTATAGTGTACCATGTAATACCGCAGCTTTGTGTTTTTTTTTTGGTTTATTTTTGGGCCACACCCTGGGATGCTCAGGGGTCACTCCTGGATCTGCTCAGGTTTTACTCCTGGCGAGGACCATATGGAATGTTTGTGATCAAGCTTCAGAACATGACTTTTCTATTGACAGAATGCAGCATGTCTATTGTAGTGGTACTAATGTCAGTGATAATCTCAGTGGTATCAGTATGCATTCAAACAACTCTTTCCTTTCTAAGTTTTTATCTTTTTTCCCATATTCTGTCATTTTAATGTGCAATTCCAAAAAATTTCCACCAATATAGTCTTTCAATATTCAGTGGAGATAAACTGCTCAGACCACATGACTCATTTCCTCAACTCTTCCTAATCCATTCCTCCAAATTACCTTTGCTTAAAATACATAAACATAATTACATATAAATATAAGTATAATTTAAAATTATATAAAATATTTATATCTTCAAGTTTAATTGTGTAATCTATAAATACATGTTTTTAATATTTCCCAGTTCTAATTACTATCCCCACATACATTTCTCTGAGCAGTGCAGGACTCTCCTGAGTACAGAACCAGGAAATATTCCTGTCAATGTAGCTCAATTCCTCTGTCTAAAATAAGATAATCTTTTAGATAGAGTTTTATTTTGGAGATTCATTTTATGTATTTAGGAGTATATAAAAGCCATTCCATGTTGTGAGGAATTTTGTGAAAATTTATGATGCGAATACTTTATAATAAATTATACAATCTATAAAACAAGAAAATAATGTGTGATTTCAAATCCATAGCTTTAATATATATCAAATTCTCATTCTATGTCTATTATAAATACATTTTAATAAAGCAATATAATTTATTATTATTAATACATTGCTCACATAAAGTTATTATAGGGGAGCTTGACAGTGTTTAGAAATAACTGACTTGGATTATCATGAAATATTGTATACAGAGCTTTCTTGTCACAGGGTAGTAAAATAAATTAGATTTTATAGAACTTTAAAATTTGGCTTGAACAAAAAGTTTCATATGATTTCATAGAATTGAGGTTCAAGATAAGAACATGACCCTGTGTAGGCAAAAAATGAACAAAAATGATAAATAAACACTAATTTATTATCTGATCAATGATGCAAAGTGACTCTCCATTCCTAAAAATATTAATTTTCTGTAATTGTAAAGATGTTATCATGAAACCAAAAAAACTCCTTAAACAGATGACCATAAGACCAAAGAAATCTCTTTAAAGAGTCTTGTTAAGGAAATAGTCTTCAGATAAACTAAAATGGTAAATAGAAAAATAAAGTAGGCTCTCTTCCTTAAATAGCACATATTTATTATTTGGGGCTGAGTGCAGTGCTGATTGGCCTGGTAGTAGACAAATGATTGCTTCATTCTCATGATGTTGTGCTGCTCGGGCAGAGATGGTACAGGGACCACCACGGTTACACCTGGGTAGTTTGTGGAAACCATGGAATGTACATACCACATGCCCTTTGGCTGACATATGGTACCGGTGGTTAAAATTGAGACCTCAATCTTTCAGTGCTTACATTATACCAATTTGATCTATTTCTCTGTCTCCAAAATAGTATTTATTTGGGATAATAATATAGGGTATAGAGATTATCACTAGATCACTAGATCACTAGACATCCCGTTGTTCATCGATTTCCTTGAGCGGGCGCCAGTACAATTTCCATTTGACCCTATCACGTGCCAGTGTAGCCCAATTGCATCTGGTTGTTTCAGGAAAACGAAGAGCCTATATAGGGTATAGGGTATAGGTCTGTCTATAGGGTAGAGAGATTATACAGAAGGTAATACACTTGCCTTGAATGTGGCAGACAAGGATTCTATCTCAGGCACAGCACAGGTTCCTCCACACTCTGCCAGGAAGGTTCCCTGAGCACAGAGGCAGGACTAAACCTTGAGCACAGCCAAGTGTTGACTATAAACCAAAACCCAAAACAAAAGTCAAACCGAAAAATATACACTATATACTAAACATATTACAGTTGATTTTCGTACCTATAAACCCATTTTCATAAACATCCAAATGTTCAGAGTGGAAAATAATTATTGGAAGAATTAGTAATTGTTTAATGTAACATAGTTAATGTGTTGCAAGCATTTGACCATACTTATGTGTTCTTCTCTACCCTTTTCTATTTTTATTTTTTATGTTTTGGGGTCATTAAGGTTGGTGTTCAGGTCTTACTCCTGGCTCTGTACTTAGGGATCAGCTCCTGTTGAGGCTCAGGGGACCATACTGAGATGCTTGGGATTGAACCCCGATTGGCTGCTTTCATGGCTAGCTCTTTGCCCACTATATTATCTCATGGCTTCTTCTGATATATAATGGCCCATATCTGACTGCCTCATGGACACTCAGACATAGGCCATCTAAACATAAACGTGTTAATTTAGAAATGGGCTGAGAATAGAGATATTGATATGCTTCCAACACAAGCCTCCATTTTTTAGAGTAGACATTATTTTAATAACCATTTGATAATTACTTTTGCAATATCTTTCTATTGCCTCAGCTGTCTCATTTCTATTGCCTCAGCTGTCTCATTTCTATGATCACATTTCTACCTTTTATACTTTGATAGAATTTTATTAGCTAACATAATGTGATCACGGCAAGCCTGGCAAGCTGCCAGTGTCGTATTTGATATGCCAAATACAAGTAACAACTATGTTAGGTCATTCCCATGACCTAATATAAGGGTTTGAGGCTCTTTATGTTCCTGGAGAGAGCAGATGCCCTTTTGGCTCTACTAGCATGAGACAGGACATATGGCGATGTTACTGGAGCCCGCTTGAGAAAATTAATGATGAACGGGAAGATAGTGACAGTGATAGTGTGATATTTTGTACTTCATGAAAAAAGAGACACTTCAAACATTCATAAAACTTTCTTCTTCTTAATAAAATTATGAAAGACTGATATAAATTATGAGTATGTGTTGTCTTGCTGCACTAACTTGGGAAAATTCTCAAGGTTTTATTATATTACTTACTATATCTGTTATAATTTTGTGTTAAATAATTAACATATATGATAAAAATCTTAATTAAATTAAAATTAATTTAAATTTAAAAGTCAATTAAATTAATTTTATTTTATTTTAAAATGGTCAGAAGAATAACTTTCTACATGTTTAATGAACTGGGTTGAAGCAATGATCTAGGTTGGGAGATTTCAACAACAAACCCCAGTGGTTTCTCACATGTGGTATTCTTTTTCAGTGTGCTTATTCACCATGGTATGGGAGAATCAGAGCTACAACTCAGACTTTATCCTGCTGGGCCTCTTCAATAAAAGTCCCACCCATGTCTTTCTCTTTTCTCTAGTTTTGACCATCTTTACGGTAGCTTTCCTTGGAAATTCTTTTATGGTTCTCATCATATATCTGGACAATCAGCTCCATACCCCCATGTACTTCCTTCTTAGCCAACTCTCCCTGATGGACCTCATGCTCATCTCCACCACTGTTCCAAAGATGGCTTTCAATTACTTGTCTGGCAAGAAGTCTATTTCAATGGCTAGCTGTGGAATTCAGATATTCCTCTACGTGTCCCTACTTGGAGCTGAATGTTTCCTGTTGGCTGCAATGGCCTATGACCGTTATGTTGCCATTTGCTATCCATTACGTTACTCAAGTCTTATGAGTCAGAGAATTTGTGGCTTGATGGCACTTTCTTCATGGATTCTTGGCTCTCTTGATGGCATAATTGAAGTTGCAGTCACATTGTCCTTCTCATATTGTGCTGGTCGACAAATACCCCATTTTTTCTGTGATGTCCCTGCCCTTCTCACTCTCTCATGCACTAATACATTGTTGTTTGAAAGAATAATATTTATTTGCTGTATAATTATGCTCATTTTCCCTGTAACAGTCATCATTGCTTCCTATGTTAGGGTAATTCTGGCTGTTATTCTCATGGGATCTGGTGAGGGTCGCAGTAAAGCTTTTGCTACTTGCTCCTCCCACCTCATGGTAGTGGGGATGTACTACGGAGCTGCCATGTTCATTTTCATGAGGCCCACTTCAGATCGATCCCCCAACCAAGACAAAATGGTGTCAGCATTCTATACCATCCTCACACCCATGCTAAATCCCTCATCTATAGTCTGCATGAACAAGGAAGTAGCCAGAGCAGTCATGAAAATGTTAGGGAAATTAAAGACTGGGGAGTAAATTGTCCAGTAAACAATGTTTTATTATCACCACATTCTTTTTTTCCATGCTTAAATTTATATGTATTCATTGAACCAATTGAGAATCTTATATCCATCAGAGTTATAGAGCTCTATGTAATAATATAAGCTTCAGAAATTGAACATTTATGGTTTTTCAAATAGTCCCGCCTGGTTTTATGATAAATTCAGATAGGCTATAAGTAAGAATTACTTGTGAGATAAAAGGGGCAGTTTATACATTTAAAATATTATCAGTAAATAAATGAGAAATTCTCCATAGCAGTATCCCTTTATTGGTTTTGTCTTTTAATCTTAGCTTTCTAAGATGGCATAGGTTTAAACGCTGGCAAAAGAGTATTATTCTATTGAGGCAATATAATATAGTTTCCTGATATGATATTTAAAAAAACGAACACAAAGCTTATTATTTATGAAGCTATAGGAAAATTGTGATTATTAAAATAAATATATTAATCAAATGTAAAATAAATATCAGAGTGAGATTTGGGAATATTTATTTACACTGCCTTTCTACAGGAAATCAGAGTGCTGTGGGCTTCCATTTATTCCCTTATTATACAGGCATTAGTCTAAAATAATTGAAAAAAAATATTGTTTCACTCCATCTTTCTCTGTTTCTCCCTTCTCTTACACATTGTGACTTGTAATATATACAGTTAGGGATTATCATGCATATCTCTTTGCCTACATTCAATACTCAGTTATAGTCTGGTATTACCATTTTCAACAATTATTAGCACACTGGTTCCTTATTTATCTTACCTAATATCTGAGTCCCCCACACATGTGATAGATTCAATCATTAACAAGTTCTCCTGGTCCATGTTTTGCCTGACCTTAGATATTAATATCATATCTTTTTATATCCTGCAAATAAATGCGGTCATTCTATATCTGTCCTTTTCCTATGACAAATTTCACTTAGCATGATACATCCCATGTCTATCCATTTATAGGCAAGCATTTCATAACTTCAATTCTTCATTTTTTCCCTAGCAGCTGCATAGTATTCCATTATGTAGATGTAACATGATTTCTTTATCCAGTCGTCTGTTCTTGGGAACGCAGGTTATTTCGGTATTCTGGCTATTGTGAATAGTGCTGCTATGAACACAGAAGTGCAGATGGTACTTATGCTGTGTGTTGTTGGGCTCCCAGGGTATATTCCCAGGAGTGGTATTGCTGGTTCAATTGGGAGCTCAGTTTCTAGTTTTTTGGAGGAATGTACATATTGTTTTGCATAAAGGTTGGGCCATTCCCACCAACAATGGATGAAAGTCCCTTTCTCCCTGCATTTGTGCCAGCATGGACTGTTCTTGTTCTTTTGCATGTGTGCCAGTCTCTGTGGTGTGAAATTATATATCATTGTTTTATTTTCATCTCCCTGATGATTGGTGATGATGAGCATATTTTTATGTTCCTTTTGGCCATTCTAATTTCCTCTTTGAGGAAGTTTCTGTTCATTTCTTCTTCCCATTTTTTCATGATGTTGGCTATTTACTTCTTAATCTGAAGGTTTTTACTTTTTCATGCAGAAACTTTTCAATTTCATATAGTTCCACTTGATTATTTTTTGTTTTCACTGCCTTTGCCAGAAGGATTAGCCCACTGAAGGTGTTTTAAATGTCCATATCTTGTAATTTTATCTAAGTATTTCTTTCTCGACTATATATAGTATATAGAAAATATATCTATTCTACTCCTAATATAGTTTATATATTTATATAGAAATATAAAAGTTTATATGTTTATATTGGAGGTGACTACAAGAGTATTCAACCCGCACAGCAGAGCCTGGCAAGCTACTCGTGTCATATTTGATATGCCAAACACCAGTAACAATTATATACCTCATTCCCATGACCTGATGGAATGGTTTGAGGCTCTTTATGCTCCTGGAGCGAGCAGATGCCCTTGGGCTACACTAGCACATGACAGGACGTATGGAGATGTTACTGGTGCCCGCAAATCTATGATCAACTGGAAGACAAGTGATACAAGTGATAGAAATATATTATATATTATATATATAAATATATAAACACTATATTAGGAGTAGATTTTTTCTTGCTTTTTTTGGGTCACACCTGGCAATTGTCAGGGGTTTCTCCTAGCTCTGCACTCAGGAATCACTCCCTGGTGGTGCTTGGGGGTACCATATGGGATGCCAGGGATCGAACCTGGGCCGGCATGGGCCGGCCTTGTGCAAGGTAAACGCCCTACCCACTGGACTATCACCCGGCCCCAGGTGTAGATTTTTAAGATAAGAATTAAGAACTTTATTCACTGTTCTTGGTTATTAGTCTCATGTGTTTTTATCTCTATGTATTTATATATAAATATCATTTTTATCAATTGTCTTCCTGTTGTTCGATTTGCTTGAGCGGGCACTAGTTACATCTCCATATGCCCCTGTCTCGTGCTAGTGTAGCCCAAGGGCATCTGCTTGTTCCAGGTACACAAAGAGCCTCAAACCATTCGTTCAGGCTATGGGAATGAGGTCTATATTTGTTACTGTTTTGGCATATCAAATATGACACAGGTAGCTTGCCAAGCTCTGCCATGTGGGTGGGATACTCTCGGTAGTAGGTAGGCTCTCAGTTCGCATATTATATACTGTATATAATAGACTATATTATATTGTATCACTTATCACTTATCTTCCCATTGTTCATTGATTTGCTCAAGCAGGCACCAGTAACACCTCCATTTATTGGGAATGAGGTCCATTATTGTTACTGTTTTTGGCATATTGAATACACCATGGGTAGCTTGCCATGCTCTGCCATGGTTCTGGGTTCATCTCAGGAGGCCCAGTCCTTTTCTATGTCAGACCATCAACCATCCAGGGCCCACGGTGCAGAGCCTGGGTATAGACAAGCCTGTCTCCTGTCTGCCACCTTCTGACACAGCTGGGTACCGCAGCCACACCTGCAACACCTCGAGGGGCAGATATTATATTGTATATGATATATTATATACTATATATGCTATATGTAGTATAAATTTATATATAAATATACTTATAATTATATATAAATATATATGCTATATATAGTTATATATATGGATAAAAATTATGAGACTAATACTCGAGGACAGTGAATAAAGTTCTTAATTCTCACCTTAAAATTCTGCTCCTAATGTCATTTGGTCCAGGTGTATTTGTGTGACTTAGTTATTTGCTATTTCTTCAGATCTGCTTTCCCTGAGACAGAGTTAAAAAATTCATGAAATTTGTAAAATAAAGCTGAATAAAACTCGAAGTACTCTAGTTGGAGATGAAGAAACATAAACCATACCCCTAACCTGGGAGCATGCTCGTTGTGTCATTGTTCTCTCTCAGACTATGGCACATCTCTCTGTCTCCATAGTTTTAAAATAGTTTTGGAAATAAGAGGCTTGTTGCACCTCTCGCCTAAGCTTCCACTTGGCATTCTTCATAAACCACTGTTGGCAGAATCTGTCCTCCTAGCTAGTTCTCCTAGGTAGTTCAAGTGCTTAGAAAGAAAATTCTTTCACGTTTAGGTGTCCCAAATAAGCAACAAGCAATGGCAACAAAAGGCAGATGGCACAGGAAATGGGGTACGGGTCTAGCACAGAGAGGGGTGGTTAGGAAGCTGCTGCCAGGGCTGGTAGTTGTGTTTGGTGCCACTGCGCCATCAGAGTCTTAACGCACTCCATGCCAGGCTCATGCCTCACTCCTGTTAGTGAGCACCAATGATGCACCACCAGGTCTCTTGGAAATACATTAATGTGTAACTGAAGCTGGTTGTGCTAGGGGGTTGGGCTGATTACTATGAATATCTGCATTTTCTAATGTTCTTGCTTTAACTCCTGAACTGCCACTCAGATGGGGAACAACTTTAATGGAAATTTTCTACTTAATAATGGTTTATATTCACTTAAAATATTTGTACAATCTCCATAATCAAAACCTCACCAAAGTTCATTTAAAACCGTCTGCTCTATAAAATTGAGTTGTTCCTCTGTACTCTAAATATTAAATGCAGCTGGATCTCAAAGTAGCCTTCTCTCAACAAGTACAAGGAAATTTTGTTCTGGTCCTAGCGCTGTTAACAAATCTATGAAAATAGTATATGACTAAACAAAAGGGTTTCTTTATGCTTGCATCCCAAGACACAGATGATAAGATATAGCAATGAGCAGTTTCAACTTAAATTCGAAACCTAATTTTTTTTTCTGTATGATAAACAAACCTTAAGATTAGCTTGTGAGATTGTTTTTTCAATATTCCTCTCAGAGCCTATGTTTATCACAGAAATGAAAGCTACGTCTCCTGACTGCAGCAGGACATGGGAATTTGTTCTGACCCATTCAGTTATTGTATATTTGCTTTTTGATAAGCAAATTCAACACACTGCCACCTATGAAAAAATGATACAGAATAATTTATTGCCATCTTTCTATGAATATTTTATTTGTTTTTTGCAGTTTGGCATCATTTAAAAAATATTTCTTCTCTTCTCCACTTACATTTTAACACAGTCCTTTCATATGCTCAATTTGTGTCCCTATTGAGTTCGTGGTTTTTTGGTTATAATTTTATTTTGAGCACCATCGTTTACAAAACTGTTAGTGGAGAATTTCACACGTGTAACTACACATTACACCCTCCACTATAGTGTCCGTTTCCCTCCACCATTGTCCCATTGTCCTGGTGACCCTCCACCCCTACCCTCCACTTAGCTCAGGGGAAGCTTTTTATTGAAGAATAATTCTCTTTCTTTTGCTTTTGGACATTTGCTACTCCTCTGTTATGTTTCTTTCTTTTTTTTTTTTTTGCCTTTTTGGGTCACACCCAGCAATGCTCAGGGGCTACTCCTGGCTCTGCACTCAGGAATTACTCCTGGCGGTGCTCAGGGGACCATATGTGATGCCGGGGATCAAATCCAGGCCAGCAGAGGCCGGCTGTATGCAAGGCAACGCCCCTACCCGCTGAGCTATCGCTCCAGCCCCCTGTTATGTTTCTTTATATCATGCCTATGGGAGAGACCATTTTTTTTTAGATTTCCTATTTATTTATTTATTTATGTATTTATGTATGTATGTATGTATGTATGTATGTATTTATTTATTTATTTATTTATTTGCTTTTTTGGGTCACACCCGGCGATGCTCAGGGGTTACTCCTGGCTCTGCACTCAGGAACCACTCCTGGCATTGCTCAAGGGACCATATGGGATGCCGGGGATCGAACCCGGGCTGGCATGGGCCGGCCGGCGCGTTCAAGGCAAACGCCCTACCCACTGGGCTATCACTCCGCCCCCAGGGAGAGACCATTTTTAAGAGATTTTGCTTTGAGGTTACCATGCAATTTGCAGCTAATGTCCTGAGCTTATTTTCCCTTTCAAGTTTAAAGCACATTAGTTTAGAAGATATTCTGTGATTCCACTTTATATAAATCAACTTTCTCTTTGAGGGGAACTTTATGCATATTTCATCTTCAAAATGGAGTTTCCTTTGATTAGCACAGATCATTTAGTTTTCCTTGTAGGGCTGGCTTATAGTCAATGAGTGCCCTCTGCTGTTGTCTGTAAATATTTTCATCACTCCCGCTAAAGGATAGCCTGATAGTATTCTTGTTTTAGGGGTGGTTATCATTTAGTGATTTGGAAATATGTCATTCCTTAATTTTTACTTATAGAATTTCATTTAATGCGATGTCAATATCTTAGGGATTCTTTTGTATGTATTTCCTTTTCTCTTACTGCTTTTAGGAGTTAATCTCTGTGTCTGGTCATACCATTTTAATTGCAGTGTATCTTGGCTTTCTTCCATTTGGTTTTACTTCGTTTGAACTCTTTGAGCGTTTTGCATCTGTGTAAATGTGTGCCATCTCAGAATGGGGAAATTTGTGACTGTTATTTCTTCCACCAACAGTTCTTCCCCTTTCTCTATTTCTTCTAAGATCTGGAAGCTGTTCCTCTTAATTTTTATACAATTAACACACAATTAATATCAAATTGAGGGTGGAAACTTGTTCTTATTATCTACTTAACAAAAAATTTTATCCTTTTCTTTGATTATATGACTTACTTTGTCCTCATAAAATTGACACGAGTTTTAGCTTATTCCACCAGCTCTTGATTTCCTCTTATGAAGTTTTAGCTCAGTTTCTCTTCTTCTTTATCTTGTAAAGAAACGTGCAACCACAGATAAGAGAGTTAGTACAGAGCTTAAGGTACTTGCCTTGCATATAACTGACTCTAGTTTGATCCCTGGCTTGACAAATGGTTTCCTGAGTACCCTGAGCACCTGTTAGTGTGGTCCCAAAGCAAAACAAAAAGTGAAAGAAAGCATAACCAGGACTACAGGGTTCAAGGGTGAGGCAAAACTTTTTAGTGGATTAGTAGAGCTTCCCCCTCAAATCCTACCCATTTTCTGGAAGCACTGAACTCAGAGAAAGTCAAATAGCCTTAATACCCAGGCCATGTCTGACTTGACAATTAACAACACAGATACCTTCCCATGTCTCATTTGTTATTCACAGATTCAAAATCTTGCCATACATTATATAATAGTTATAAAGAATGGTTTTTAGGTCTTGAGTTTGTGGGCCCTTCAAATGTGTGAAAGATATGTATAATCCAGATATTAGAGTCAGAGAGAGAGTGTAGGAGTTAAGGTCCTTATTTTGCACACAGTCAATGTTGGTTCTATCTCCATCACCACATGTGGTCTCTCAAGCACTGTCAGGAGTGATTTTTTGAGCACAGAACTAATAGTAAGCCCTGAGCACTGACATGTGTGCCCCCAAACTCCAACACCCTCTATTTGATGAAAATTTATAGCCTGCACTTGAAGATATTATTCTTTACTTAGCATTTTTTTATTTTATTTTTTTTAATTTTTTTTAATATTTTATTACACCACCATGTGAAATACAAAGATGTTCATGTTTGGGTTTCCATCATACAGTGTTCCATCACCCATCCCTCCACCAGTGCCCATTTCCCACCACCAATGTCCCCACTTCCCTCCTCCCTCCCTAGCCTGCCTCTATGGCAAGTTCTTTATCTCTTCTCTCTCTCTCTTTCTCTCTTCTCTTACACATTGTGGATTGCAATACATACATTTAGAGATTATCATGTATATCTTTTTTCCTATATTCAATGCTCAGTTCTAGGCTGGCATTATCACTTTGACAAATATTAGCACACTGTTCCCTTCTCTGTCTTACCTAACCTCTGATTCCCACATGTTTGTGGTAGATTCCACCTTTTTTTTTAAATTGAAAGATGCTCATGTAGAGCCTTGGTTCTACAGTGTTCCAACACGCACCCTCCGCCCAAACCCATCTCCCATCACCAATGTCCCCACCTCCCTCCCCCTCCCGCACCTCAACCACTTGGCGGGTTCTGTATGTCATCTCTTTCCTCTCTATATCTCCCTCCCAACAAACTTTCCTGCTCTTCGTGGAATGCAGTGCATTAAAAGACATTAATGTTTCACTATTTTAGTGGACCGCGCTGCCGCTTGCGGTCCACTGGGCTTGAACTGGTTTTGCTCTGTTGATCTGGTCGTGAAGCAGTCTCCCAGCGTCGGACAGCGAAAATGGTGGCCAGTGTGATGGGCGAGTCTCATCGGGCTGCTTCCGGGGACCCCCAGAGGCGACGGGCCCACTCCCAAAACCCATCTGCCCTCCTTGGGGTTCCATGGTTAGCTAGGATTTACTGCATATGTAAAATGTTCTGCCAGGACAACCTCCACAACAAGTTTCTCCCCCTCAGATTACAACACCCCATCTCATCCTTCACCTTGGAATATCAGTTCTGTAACTAGTTCTCAGGGTTTGTTGCCTCTGGCCATTACCTCAATATTATGGGCAATATGAAAGGAGAGGTTACATTTGGTAAGATTAGCAATCCATGCAAAAGCCTGGAAATTGAAGGAAAGAAGGTGGTGTGTTAATAAGTCAACAGTTAATAGAAAGCACTTCTCTATCAGCTAGGCATTGTTCTAAGTCCTTTGCATGACTAAGTTTACTTAGTTTCCAAAATGGTCACCTAGAGAAGATAGCTCTTTAAAGAAAGCGTTTCTGCTGTAGGCTTATTCCTCTCTTGCCACTTAGGTCGCAGCAGCATCAAACCATTTCAGCATCTCCTTAACATCTCCTAAATCATTGTTAGCTCTCTTCAAATTTCACACTTACGGTTCCCTTTACTGGCTAAAGATGGGCTGGAAGGAAAAGGCAACTTTCAGCTTAATTCCTCAAGAACTCCCAATGGTAACTACCAACAACAATTTACCCTCAGCAAAGCAGAAGGAATGTATAATCAAATGGGGAAGATGTGTTCAATGAAGACCACCAAGTTCAATGAGCAAAAGCAATAATATGGAAGGTTCAAATATCACCAATTAATTCTGTAAATGCTAAGAAAATGACTATAGTGACACCATGGTGAGGACATTTAATTATCTCAAAGCAATGGTGGCATGGGTAGTTATCAAAACACAGGAAAGTATGAGCTCGGAGAGAAGAAAACTATAATTAGAAGTTATGATCAAGGTAAGTGATATAAAAACTCAATAGAAGGTATGAGCACTCTGTAGAATGGCAATAGAAATTCAGAAAGTGCTGGAAGAAAAATTCAAGCAACTCAAAGAAAGATTGGTTTAGGATGATAAAAATTCACACAAATGGGTTTGAAGTAGCTAAAGTATGAATCACTGGAACAACACTCTGAATACTGACTACCACATCAACAAACTTGAGGGCAAAATACAAGCTATCAAAAATAAAGAGATAAGAGAAAAGAGATATAAATAATGAAAGAAAATGGAAGGTTAATTAATGGGAAAACAGTAAGAGGCAAAACCTCCAAACAATAGAAATATCAGAAAGGAGAAGGTCTTTTGCAGAATCTATTGGTTTGGTATAAATCAAGAATACATTTGAAATTGATATGTTAGTGAGTTGGAGAATCTCTTTCTGGGTCAGATAGAAAACAAGATTCATTTTCTTAAGAGATGTTTTTAATGTAGGAATTCTGCACACAAGTTTATTCAGAAACACAGGATAACCCAACCACTTAAATAGGAAGATATGTGACTCTCAGGAACCATCGGATAAACCAGATCTCCAGGAAACTTCAGTTTTCTAGTAAATTCTTTTTTTTTGATAAGAAATCAAATATTTTATTTCTTTCATCAAATTCTTAAATTTTCTGTATATAATTCTTTCATCTTTTTTGTTTTTTTATTACAATTACAAAGATATACAATTAAAAAGTTCATATTTGGGTTTGGTCATACAGTGTTCCAGCACCCATCCCTCTACCAGTGCCCATCTCCCACCACCAACGTAACCGGTTTCCTCCCCTCTCCCCCCAGCCCTCCTCCATGGCAGGTTCTTTATTTCTTTCCCTTTTTCTCTCTCTTTCTCTTTTCCTTCCCTTCCAGACTATGGATTACAGAATATAAATTAAAGGGTTGTCATGTGTATCTTTTTGCCTCTATTTAATGCTCAGTTCTAGGTTGGTATTAGTACCCTCAACAATTGTTAACACACTGTTTGATTTTCTGTCTTACCTAGCCTCTGACTCCCACATGTTTGTGATAACTTCCACCTTTCACAAGACCTCCATTGCGTAGATGTACCAAAGCTTCTTTATCCAGTCATTGACATTGAAGCTAAAGGCATCTTCAAAGGTGAAACATCACTAACAAAGCAACTAGAAGAAAAGATAAATATATAGGACTACATGAAACTAAAAGGCTTCTGCACCTCAAAGAAACAGTGACCAAGATAAAAAAGCAGTCCACAGAATGGGAAAGAATATTCACCCAATACCCATCTGATAAGGGGTTAATATCCAGAATGTATCAGGCACTGGTAGAACTTTACAAGAAGAAAACAAACAACCCTATCAAAAATGGGGAGAAGAGAAATGAACAGAAACTTCATCAAGAAAGAAATTCGAATGGCCAAAAAACAAATGAAAAAATGCTCATCATCACTAATCATCAGAAAGATGCAAATCAAAACAACAATGAGATATCATTTTACACCACAGAGACTGGCACATATTCAAAAGAGCTTGGGTGAATATTCTTTCCCATTCTGTGGACTGCCTTTGTATCTTGGTCACTGTTTCTTTTGAGGTGCAGAAGCCTTTTAGTTTCATGTAGTCCCATATGTTTATCTTTTCTTCTAGTTGCTTTGTTAGTGATGTTTCACCTTTGAAGATGCCTTTAGCATCAATGTCGTGGAGGGTTTTTCCTATATTTTCTTCAATGTACTTTATGGATTCAAGTCTGATATTGAGATCTTTAATCCATTTTGATTTGATTTTTGTGCATGGTGTTAGATACAGGTCCAAATTCATTTTTTCTACATGTCGCGCCCAGTTTTCCCAACACCACTTGTTGAAGAGGCTTTCCTTACTCCAGTTTGGACTCTTTGCACCTTTATCAAAGATTAAATGATCATGTGTTTGAGGTTGAGTGTCAGGATACTCAACTCTATTCCATAAATCCACAAGTCTGTTTTTATTCCAGTACCACACTGTTTTAATTACTGCTGCTTTGTAGTACAGTTTGAGGTTGGGAAAGGTGATGCCTCCCATCTTCTTTTTTCTCAAGGATTGCTTTAGCTATCCGTGGGGGTTTATTATTCCATATGAATTTCAGGAGTGTTCGGTCAATTTCTTTGAAGACTATCATGGGTATCCTTATAGGAACCACATTGAATCTGTACAAAGCTCTAGGGAGTATTACCATCTTGACAATGTTAATTCTCCCCATCCATGAGCAGGGAATGTGTTTCCATTTCCTCGTATCCTCTTTTATTTCTTGAAGCAGTGTCTTGTCGTTCTCTTTGTATAGGTCCTTTACACACTTGGTTAAGCTGATTCCTAGGTATTTGATTTTCTGTGGTACAATTGTGAATGGAATCGATTTCTTAATATCCCTTTCTTCTCTTTCATTATTTGTGTATAGGAAACCCACTGACTTTGGGTATTGATTTTGTACCCTGCCACTCTACTATACATATCTATTGTTTCTAAAGAGTTTTTGGGTTGAGAGTTTAGGGTTCTCTAAGTATAATATCATCTAATATCATCTAATATTTGTCATCTGCAAATAATGATAGCTTGATTTTTTCCTTGCCTATCTGGATGCCCTTAATGTCCTTTTCTTCTCTGATTGCTATGGCGAGTACTTCCAGTACTATATTGAATAAAAGAGGTGAGAGAGGGCAACCTTGTCGTGTTCCTGATCTTAAGGGGAAGGCTTTCAATTTTTCCCAATTGAGAATGATACTCGCTGTGGGCTTTTGGTAGATGACTCTTAGTCAGTGATTTTAATGCCAAAATAGGACCGAGAAGATTGGCTAAAGAACTCCACATTGGGACCCATGGCCTAGAATGGAACGAACAGGATGAGAAACCATCTGAGTTCATCATGTCGACCAAGACCATTCATGGTAACTCACAGTTCAAGAAGGCTGAATCTAAACGTTGGACATGGGAATCCCCTGGTGGACAACTCCTCAATGAAAGTGACCACATTATATAATTTGAATTTAAAGAAACAACCACCAAGTTCAGTTTTATAAAAATAAGCAATTATATGACCCTGAGTATTTGAATTAATCCTATATCACTCAAACTGCAGATTATTTTCTGAGATATAAGAATCAGAAAAGTCAACCCTAATACAAATGTTTAATGTTTTCTTAATAAAGATGTTTGTTCTTGGTTTTTAATGGAATGATTTCAGCCTTTTTGACCAGAGCTCAACATATGTGTAGAGTTTTCATTTCCTGGATGATGACAATTAAGCGACACATCTAGTTTCTCACCTTTACAAATGTTAGAGCCATATAATCAGACTTTTTTTTCCTATTTCAATAGAGAGTAAACCCCTAATTTGCTGAATTCTAAAGTTAATATTTTTACCTTTAGTCTTAGAGGTTATTCTAGAGTTATTCTAAGACATACACATCAGTTGAATTGTACGTTACTTTGGAAAGTTGCCTTCACACCTTCTGTGTACCAGGAGTTAATTACTTCTTTCATGTGTTAAATGATATTTTACTGCCTTTCCTGTTAGGGAAAAATCTGAAACACTGCACCTGTGGTTAAGATATAATATATATATATATATATATATATATATATATATATATATATGTGTGTGTGTGTGTGTGTGTGTGTGTGTGTGTGTATGGTTGATATATATGTGAAACTTTGTAACCAAACTGTAATCTCAAGTAGCTGTAGGCAGAGAAGAGAAGTGAAACTTGAATCACACGTGAAGGTAAAGCTTTATGTACTGCTTGAAGGTGATTATCCTAGCCAGCGGGTCAGTCTGATGCCCAGCCGGGGAAATTACAGCATCTGGGGATTAGGTTGTATGTCACAACACTTGTACCCTGACTGCTGGTTTCAGTTGAAAATATTCAGATGTTTGTCATATTACTTTTAATGGTTGAGTGGAACTATTTTACGTTTTTGGGACTATGGTTTTATTTACCCTAACTAAGTTTGGGGTTTATTGTATGATGGTGATTGTCAATTAAACTTGGAAATGTTGCTGGCATTCCATTTGTCATTAGTCTAAACTTATTTTTTTCTTATTACTTAGATGAACTTGATATACCGATATGTTAGCTACATTGTTGATCATTTTCATAGTCATAATACCAGCTTATTATGCATAATTATATAACATTGATGATAAAGTGAGTTTGAACTATTGAAGTTTTAATACTATAATATAAGATAAATTGAAATACGGAATTATTTAATTATTTAAAAATTTCAAAATATTTAATTTAAAAAAATTTAAAACAAATTTTAAAATCAATAAATGCTCAAGATTAGAGGTGACTACAATAGTATCCCACCTGCATGGCAGAGTCTGGAAAGCTCCCCATATCGTATTTGATATGCCAAATACCAGTAACAATTATAGACCTCATTCCCATGACTTGATGGAATGGTTTGAGGCTCTTTATGTTCCTGGATTGAGCAGATGCCCTTGGGCTACACTAGCATGAGACAGGACTTATGGAGATGTTACTGGTGCCCGCTTGATCAAATCAATGATCAACGGGAAGACAGGTGACAAGTGATACAAGTGATATTTAATCGATGGTTTTGTCTGACCAATGTTGCTGTCATCCCAAAATTCCAAATAGGATCAGACCACCATCTCCATGTAAAATTCTACTTCATGGAATGGGGGAGAAAGGGCTGTAAAGTTTAAGAAGAGAACTTCAAGAATGACCACCAACTGGGAACTCTTTGGTACCATTGCGGCAACATGGAAAGATGCCATCATTGATGACATCGATGAAGAGTACAACCGACTGGTTCAGCACCTCCATGATTGTGTGAAGAATCATGAGAGATAGTACAGCAGGTAGGGCATTTGCCTTGCACATGGTAGACCCGGGTTTGATCCCTGGCATCCAATATGGTCCCCCAAGCACTGCTAGCAATCATTCCTGAGTGAAGAACTAGGAGTATCCTGAGAACTGCAAAAAAAAAGAGAGATTGCATGCCTTTTTTGCAAAAGTAAAAAAAAAAGAACGGTGAGAGAGAGAGAAAGCCACTAAAGTATGCCTGTCTTCAAAACTCTTAAGCTCATTCACCAATGTGGCAAGGCGTGAGCCTCAGGCAACCATAAGCTAATGTCCAAGCTCACAAAGCAGTGCAGAGAGAAGCGATAAAGGAAGACTTCAAAGAGAGAAGAGCAGCAATACTGACCGATGCAGCAGAAACCGGGAAAAGCATTCACAACGCCTCCCTGACCTTTGCCAACTATAAGACCAAGATGTCTGCCCTCTGATGTCCTGATGGATCTATCACATCTTCCATAAAGACAATGGAGAAGATTATCTTCATTTAAGTTTTTTAATAGTTTTTTAATTGGACAGTTACTAGTTAGAAAAATTTAACTCATTACATCAAGATTCTTTGTAAGCTTTATTACGGATTCACCACCAGGATCTCACCATTCTACAAGGAAGTGATTATTGATGTCAAAAGAGGGTTCGGCAGGGGTGAGACCATCTCACCGAAACTCTTCAACATAACCCTCAAGAAAATCAAGCAACAATTAGAATGGGAAGGAATGGGAGTGAAGATAGACGGTCGGCAACTACACTACCTTCGCTTCACTGATGACATCGCTCTAATAACACCAAACATTAGCCAAGCGGCACAAATGCTGGCTGACTTCGACCCAGAATGTGGAAAAATAGGTCTACAGCTGAATCTCAACAAAACTATGTTCATGAAAAATGAACTAGTTCCAGATGCTCCATTCACTCTCAACAGAACAAACATCTCTGAATGCAGCAGTTATGTGCACCTAGGTCGAGAACTCAACATGATGAGTTGAGTTCTAGCACCTGAGCTGCACAGGAGGCATAGAGTGGCGTGGAATGCCTTTAAGAGTATCAAAGAAATAGCTAAAAGGACAAAGAACCTCCGCTCTGGGCACATCTCTTCTACTTCACCATTCTCCCTGCATTACCATATGCCTCAGAGACCTGGGCCCTACAAAAGCAGAATGTGAACGCTCTTCAGGTCTCACAAAGAGGAATCAAAAGAGCTATGCTTGGAATATCACTCCTCACTCAAGTGAGAGAAAGAATCTGGAGTTCCGACCTCTGTAGACAATCCAGTCAGGGATGCTGTCTCGTTGGCCAAGGCATCGAAAATCAGAAGGGCTGGACATGTAATGTGATTTGGAGACGACGACTGGACTAGAGCCATTACCGACTGGATCCCACTGGACAATGTAACACAATATAAAAATATAAATTTCACTCATATTTTCTCTGGTAGTTTTAGCTAGTTATATTAAACTAGCACATATCAAGTAAAGTATATGAAGTAGTATAGTGGTGGCTTGAGTCAGAAAAGTAAGGAAGACCTAGTCCAGCTTTCCTTTTCTCTCTGGTCACTGACCTGAACAAACTACATCATGATTTTCACAAAAAATGCATGAAGAAATAATTACTACCTCTGATAATTTAACAGTATTAATATGTCATGAAAACACTTCATTTAATAGTTTTTAATTGGACAGTTACTAGTTAGAAAAATTTAACTCATTTGCTTCCCTAAGAGAGCTTCTGAAGCTTTGAGCTCTTGAATCTGTGCAGCTGTTTCCCTGCAGAGAGAGGGGAAGTTCTCAGCTATTATCTCTCCTCCCACTCATTCGTTCCCTTTCTCTTTTACCTCACCTTCTGGGTATTCCTATAATCTGGAGGTTATTCTTCCTGTTTCTCTGTTCATTAGCAAGTTAGAGTTTCTTCTGTTATTTAAAAAATATTTATTTTTAAATTGAAACTTCTAGAATTCTTTTTATTGTACCACTGTATAATAACAGCTCTCTGAGGTCTTTGCTTCCTAGGGGTCCAGAATGGAATTAGCTTGCTGCTTATTTCATGATGTCACTGACTCATGTACTTCCCATTCATGCCACAAAACTGATCATTGAGCTAGCTGACTGCCAGAAGCCGAGGTGTCATGTCTAGGTAAAAACTCTTACTTCATACACAAGACATGTTCTGCCTTGAGATTCACACATACTTTCCTAATTAGGAAACGTCTTTACAGGGGTCTAAATTAGGCAGTCTTTCCCATCTTCTAGAGTGTGCTACTATAATAAGCATTGTCACTCATTATTTTGGGCATGGGCACACCTGGCAGCGCTCTGTGCTTAGGGATTACTCCTGGTGGGGGTCAGTTTTCCTTATTGAGTGCTAGAATTTGAGCCAGGGTGAGAGTATGCAAGACAAGCACTGTACCCACTGTACTGTGTAGTTCCTATTTTTTTTTAAATTTTCTGTGGTGTATATAGTGTGGTATTATGCAGAGTAACCATTACTTGTTTTGAGATTTTTTTTTGGTGATTTCATGTAGATTGTCAACAAAATGAAAATGTGAGGTATTCATGTAATCTGTCATTTGCATTCTTTTTAATTTTTTTGCTTTTTTGGGTCACACCCGCCACGCTCAGGGGTTTCTCCTGGCTCTTCACTCAAGAATTACTCCTGGCGGTGCTCTGGGGACCATATGGATGGAGGATCTAATCCAGGCATGGGCTGGCAGCGTGCATGGCAAACGCCCTACCCGCTGGGCTATTGCTCTGGCCTCTGTCATTTGCGTTCTTAAGGAACATTTAATCTCTTAAATACTTTGGATGGGTAATGAATGTCTCCAGTTTATTGTTTTAGATTTAACCATTTTATTTATTTATGATCATTATTATTTTGCCTTTTTGGGTCATACCCAGACACCTGGCGATGCTAAGTGATTACTCCTGGTTCTTCACTTAGGAATTACTCCTGGCAGTGCTTAGGGAATCATATGGGATGACTGAGATTGAACCCGCTTGGCTGTGCTATCACTCCGGCCCCTCCAGTTTAATGTGTGCTGTGGCTTACTTTACACTTAGCTGATCTGTATTTACATTTCCACAGACTGAAATATTCTGCAAGTTTGAAAGTGTGTTGCTTTACTACACCATCTCACCTATGTTGTCTAGACGTATGTTTAGTTAGACATGTTTAGTTATCAGGTTTTCCTTTCTTTTTTTGATCATTGCTAATGCAGAGAGTAGCATTTAGGCCAACCCCTTGCAAGGCCAGGCAATTTCCTCAGAACCAGCATGCATGGAAGCTAAGGGTATTTTTGAGTGAATAAAGTATTATTGGGCCATACATCTACAGCATGAGGAGGGCGTTTTTCCTTTCCTGTGCATTCAACGTCAATTACATGCCCAGTACTACATATGGCCCATTGATCACTGAGATCACCTTTCTAGATAGGGATAGGTGCTGAGTATCTGTTGAAAGTGTCATCTGCAACCCCAAGAAATGATTAGAAATTTTTGGTATTTTCAGTGTTGCCCATAGAGCTAGGATCCAGTCCAGGTCTGATTCAGCTTGTTCTTTCACTGTGGGCCCCAAATTCCACATAAGGAAGGTGCTGCTTACCCACTGCCAGAGTTTTATACTACGTTCCTGTTGGCAGGCCTCTCTGGGTGACACCTATGAAGATTAGGACTTTACATATGTCAGACCTAGTCATCCTTATTTCAACTTTTTTATTTTGTGTTTGGGTAGTATTTTAAATGCAAATCAGAGAACATCCAGAGAGATAGCTCAATAGCTTGGATTACATGTTTTCACTGTAGAAGGCTTAGTATTCATTCATCCCTTAATGATGCTGAGCACACATCTAGGTGCCTTTCCTGAATACCGCAATGTCTCCCTTGATGTTTGAAAACAGCAGGTTTGCATGTTGACTGCTATGGAGGGCCCTGAAGTTTAGGGAATGTACAGATTTCCATTTGTGATACATCTGTTTCCCCCCACCCCCACACCTCATTCCATGCTGCTCAGAGATGCCTAGCACTGTTTATAGTTGCATGTACTACTGGGGCATGCATTGGGCTACATAAGTGCCCTCATGCCCCTTGAGGTGTTGCAGGTGTGGTTGCAGTGCCTGGCTGCATCTACAGGTGGCAGACAGGAGACAGAATTGTCTACACCCAGGGACAGGAGACAGACTTGTCTACACCCAGGGCTCTGCTCTGTGGGCCCTGGATGGTTGATAGTCTGACATAGAAAAAGATTGGGCACCCTGGGATGAACCCAGAGCCACAGAGCCTTGCAATCTACCCTGGTGTATTCGATATGCCAAAACCAGTAAAAATAATGGACTTCATTTCCAACAAATGGAGACCTTACTGGCACCCGCTCAAGCCAATCAATGAACAATGGGAAGACAAGTGATACAAATGTTACCACAGTAAGATATACACTTGCAAAGATGTTCATGTTTGGGTTTCAGTCATACAGTGTTCCAGCACCCACCCCATCCACCAGTGCCCATTTCCCACCACCAATTTCCCCTGATTCCCCCTCCTCCAGCCTTTTGCCTCTCTCTCTTCTCTCTATCTCTCTCACCCGCTCAAGCAAACATTGTGGGCAATACATACTTTTAGAGGTTATCATGTATATCCCTTTGCCTACATTCAATGCTCAGTTCTAGACTAGTATTATCATTTCCAATAATTATTAGTACACTGCTCCTTTCTCTGTCTTACCTAACTTCTGACTCCCATACACTTGCAGTTGATTTAACCTATTGACAAGACTTCATTATCCATGTTTTGTGTGGCCTTAGATATTGGTATCATGCTATTTTTTTAATATCCCACAAATAAATGCAGTCATTCTATAGCTGTCCTTTTTACCTCTGATCTAAGTTCACTCAGAATGATACACTCCATGTTCATCCATTTATAGGCAAATTTTATAACTTTGTTTTTTTCCTAACAGCTGCATAGTATTCCATTGTGTAGATGTACCAAAGTTTCTTTTTCCAGTCATCTGTTCTCGGGCATTCTGGTTGTTTCCATATCTGGCTTTGTGAATAGTGCTGCTATGAACATAGAAGTGCAGACGGTATTTCCACTATGTGTTTTTGTCCTCCCAAGGTATATTCCCAGGAGTGGAATGGTTGGATCAAATGGGAGCTCAATTTCTAGTTTTTTGAAGGAATGTCCATATTGTTTTCCAAAAAGGCGATACCAGTCAACATTCCCATCAACAATGGATGAGAGTCCCTTCCTCCCAGCACCCATGCCAGCACTTGTTGTTCTTGCTTTATTGGATATGTGCCAGTCTTTGCGGTGTGAGATGATATCTCATTGTTGTTTTGATCTGCATCTCTCTGATGATTAAAGCTTTGCAAGAAGAAAGCAGTCAACCCCATCAAAAAATGGGGACAAGAAATGAACAGAAACTTCTCAAGCTCTACTACAGAGCAGTTGTAATTAAGACAGTGTGGTATTGGTATAGAGACAGACCCGTAGACCTATGGAATAGAACTGAATAACCTGAAACATACTCTCAAATATACAACCACTTAATCTTCGATAAAGGAGCAAAAAATATTAAGTGGAGCAAAGAAAGCCTCTTCAACAAATGGTGCTGGGAAAACTGGGCAGCTACGTGTAAAAAATGAACTTAGACCTTCTTCTAATGCCATGCACAAAAGTCAGATCAAAATGGATTCTAGATCTCAACATCAGACATGAATCTATAAGGTACATTGAAGAAAACATAGGAGAAATGCTCTACGACATCGAAACGAAAAGTATCTTTAAAGACGACATACCACTGATCAAGCAAATGGAAGCAAAGATAAACAAATGGGATTATATCAAATTGAAAGCTTCTGCACCTCAAAAGAAATGGTGACCAAGATACAAAGACAACCCACAGAGTGGGAAAGGATATTCACCCAATACCCATCTGACAAGGGGTTAATATCCAGGATATATCAGGCACTGGTAGCACTTGACAAGAAAAAAAACAGCCAACCCCATCAAAAAATGGGGAGAAGAAATGAACAGAAGCTTCCAAAAAGAAGAAATTCGAATGGCCAAAAGGCATATGAAAAAGTGCTCTTCATCTTTAATCATCAGGGAGATGCAAATCAAAACAACAATGAGGTACCATCTCACACCACAGAGACTGGCACACATCCAAAACAGCAAGAATAACTGGTGCTGGTGTGGATGTGGGGAAAAATGGGACTCTCATCCACTGTTGGTGAGAGTGCCGACTGGACCATATTTTGGAAAACAATATGAACATTCCTCCGAAAACTAGATATTGAGCTCCCATTTGATCCAGCAATAGCACTCCTGGGAATATACCCAAGAGACCGAAAAACACATAGCAGAAACACTATCTGTACTTCTTTATTCATCTCTGCGCTATTCACGATAGCTAGAATCTGGAAACAACCTAAATGCCCAAGAACAGAGGACTGGCTAAAGAAACTGTGGTTCATCTACACTATGGAATACTATGCAGCTGTCAGAAAAGATGAAATTATGAAATTTACCTGCAAATGGATGGACATGGAGACTATCATGCTGAGTGAAAAGAATAGATATAGAATGACTGCATTCATTAATAGGATATAAATAGATACCAGTGTTTTATTAATTGTGGGAAATGGTAATGGCAGATTAAAACTCATTTAATATACACAAATAGACTTAAGTGATAAACTCTAAATATCTTCAGGGCTAGCCACAATGTGTAAAAGAAGAGGGAGGAGAGATGCAGAGAGAGAGACAGAGAGAGAAAGAGAGGAAACTGGGGTACCTGCTATTGAGGCAGCCTTGGGGTCGGTGGGAGGGGTGGGGTACATTGGTGGTGGAAATGGGGCACTGGTGGAGGGAGGGGTGCTGGAATACTGTATTACCAAAAACCAATTATGAACACCTTTGTAATTGTATGTCTCATGGTGGTATAATAAAACATTTTAAAAAATGGGGACAAGAAATGAACAGAAACTTCGACAAAGAAGAAATTTGAATGACCAAAGGGCATATGACAAAATGCTCTTCATCACTATTTTTTCAATTTTATTATACCACTGTGAGATATACAATTACAAAGCTGTTCATGACTTTCTTTGATTTCTTTATCAATGCTGGCTGGTGTTTTATCTTCAAGTTCATCTATACAGTTATCCCCTGTGAGCTTATATTGCTAAGACTTGCTAGTGTGTTCTATTTTTTTTTTCTTTTTTGGGTCACACCCGGCAATGCTCAGGGGTTACTCCTGGCTCTGCGCTCAGGTATTACTCCTTGTTGTGCTCGGGAGACCATATGGGATGCCGGGGATAGAATCTGGGTTGGCCGCATGCAAGGCAAACACCTTACCTGTTGGACCATTGCTCTGGCCCTGCTAGTGTGTTCTTTAGTTCTTTCATTTCCATGTATAGAATCTCATCCTCTGAAAAATTTCTTTGAGTTGACTGAACTTTTTATTTAGTGATTGTTTAATCTTGTTGGTAAATGATTGCTTAATTTCTATTGCCAAATGCAAAGAATGCTGATTTCAAGTCCTCATCAGCCAGGCTTAAGCATTTTGATGGATTTAGGGACTTGACTGGGTTTTTGTCCCTATCTGCAATAGCAGCTAGTGTTCAGTGGACACTTTGAGCCTCTAGCGCTGAACTCAGCAATGCTCAGGAACTATGTGGTAGGGTCAGGACTTGACCCCTGCTCATATGCAGTCTCCTGACCTCATCCTTTTCCCCCTACATCTTCAAACAGTATTATGGAAGTTCATGATTAAATACAGATAGTTAAGTGTCTGAATAATATTTTGAGTTCACTGCACCATAAAATTGAAATGTTTTGTTACTTTATATAAAAAATCTACATAATAAAAGTCAGTGAAAAATTACTCTGTTCATCTGTGTCGGATCTGGCTTAAAGACTACACAGATATTCTATATGTAACTTTTGAAGTAGAAAAGTTAATTTTATTTCATAATTTCTTTATTAAATATTTTACATCCATATACATCTATATTCTAGTTCTCATACTTTGTGTCCATTATTATATTTAATTGGGTCATACTTTTTCTTTGGTAATGATCATATGCCGTGATCACCCTTGGGCCACCAGTCTTCATTGGAACTCTATTCCCATAGGTCTTGCACCTTCCTCAAGACAAGGACATGCTTACATTTTAGATAAAATAGAACAAGGTATGCTTACACATCTTAAGAATGATGCTTTGTTCATTGGAAGACATTCTCAAATGCTGTCTGCATAGGAAAAGCTGGATAAGCAATATTTAAGACTTTGGCTAAGTTAAAATCACAAGAAAAATCTTGATTTTCTTCCCAGGTTAAAAGTATAGAATTTTCAAGAGTGAGTAAAAAATTTTTTTGTTATTAATATACTTCTTTACTCTCCCACTTAATTTTATAATGATTTTTCAAAATTTTAGTTCATTCTTTTAAAATATAAATTGGAACTTAAATATAAAAATCTTTGAATTTATCTCGGTTGAATTTATTATCTTATAAAAGAAATAAAAATTTCATTGGATAAAGTAAAATATTGAGAGCAAACAGAAAATACATAACTACTGCCAGTTCTTTTTTTGAGCCATTATTATACTTTCAAATGATAAAACAGAAACATTAGAAAATATCATAGCTTCATTTCTAATTTATAAAAAGAAAACCACTGATAGTTATTTCCCTATGCTATCTCTATTGGTTCATTTGATCTTATTTCAAATAACCTTTATTGCTTCAGACTTTAAAAAGATATATAGCGGGGCTGGAGCGATGACCCAACGGGTACGGCATTTGCCTTGCATGCGGCCAGCCCATGGCGGCCGGGTTCGATCCCCGATATCCCATATGGTCCCCGAGCACTGCCAGGAGTAATTCCTGAGTGCAGATCCAGGAGAAACCCCTAAGTATTGCCGGGTGTGACACAAAAAGTAAAAAAAAAATATATATATATATATATATATATATATATATAGCATCACAGGTTTTAAATGTATAAGAAGTGACTAATATCACTGCTAAAGCAAAAATTATAATAGAATCAAAAATTGCACTTTGAATAATGACTTTAAAATGTATAATCTCACAACTGTTTACCAAGGTTCTCTCCATTTTCAACCAGTGTGTAAGAAGACTTTTTACTCACTAAAACTCTAAGATTTTTCTAACTATGTACATTTTTTGTTAATTCTGTGGCAATAGTTTAAGTATTGAAGTAGTATAGTAAGAAAATTAAAACTAGCATAATAATCATATCAACTAGGAGATGTGGTGAAAAGCATGTAAAGTAAATAGAAAAAGGTAAGAGCAGTAGTTTAAACAAAGTTGATGTCAATGTCTAACCAAATTTAAAATCTTAGATAAAACTAGGATTCTTGAGTTGGCCTTGTGTTTAATGATGTCAGATTAGGATATCTTGATTGAATAATCTATGAATAAAATGTGATAATTAATTAACATATTGGGGCTGGAGAGAAAGTACAGTATGTAATCTGAATGCCTTACATGACAAACCTCTGTTTGATCTTCTGCACTGCCAGGATTCAATCCTGAGCAGAACTGAAAGGCTGGGAATGGCCCTCTAATCCAAAATAAAATAAAGACAAGTGTTTACAAAAAATTTACATATTTTAATTAAAACTAAATGCTGAACTCTGGCTTTCTACAATGAGTGGTTACACCTTTAATCTAGGTTGCTAGGAAATGTATCTAAATTTTTTAAATTGATTAGTATACAATAATGCCATGGTGAAAAATTGGATACTATTAATTAAATGTGAATTCACCAAATAATATAGTTGCATTAAATAATTTGGAGTCAGTCTTTAATAAGATTTTCCTATAGTTATGGAAAGTTATTTTCCCCTTAATTTTGATATCTATCTGTTAATTCATAATTTATAATGTAAGTGTTTTATCACCTTTATAAGATCAGTTCTGTTACCATACAAATTCAGAAAAATGATGGGGCCGATAGTGAAGTTAATTTTTTTCATCCAAGCAGGATTTCTGTATTTCTAGTTCTGTACTGTGAACTAGTCAAGTTGATAAATAATGAATCAACCAATTTTAACTTTAAGTTCGATCACTCTTGTGTGTTTGTTATTTTTAATTCCTTAAATATTTTATTATTGCAATATAGTTAGAGACACAAAATACTTGTTTCTATATGTATATTTTAATGAAAATAGGATTATAAATGATTTATGAAAATACTTATGCAACTATAAGATTTAAATAGTCTAATTTCAATATTTCCCAGAGGTCTTTAATAACACTTAGCTACAGTTTTTTGTTTTGTTTTAATTTTTGGGCCACACCTAGCAGAACTCAGAGTTTACTTCTGACTCTGTGCTTAGTGATCATTGTTGCCAGAGTTCAGGGAATAATTAGTGGGTCCTGGGTTGAACTAAGGTCAGTTGAAAGCAAGGCAAATAACTGATGGGCAATATTATCTCTCTGATCCTTAGCTACATCCTTAAGGGTGAAGTACACTTTGTAAAATAAATTACATTTCTAATCTCTCAGTTTAAATAATATTGTTAGAATATTATAATTATTATATTAAAATGAGTGGAAATGCCATATAGAATATAACATTAAACAATAAGAATAGGGATCTATTGCTACCAATTACTTGCTTAGAAATGTATGAAAATATCTTTAAACGTGTTTTGAAATTATGCATAGATTCTAAGTTTTACTTAATTTTTGTTCTTTAACATGCTTATCATATTTTTTAAAATGTATTTTATTATACCACAGTGAGATAAACAATTACAAAATGTTCATGTTTGGGTTTCACCCATACAGTGTTTCAGCACCCATTCCTCCACCAGTGCCCATTTCCTACCACCAATGTCCCAGATTCCCTCCCACCTCCCCTAGCCTGCCTCTATGGCAGGCTCTTTTTTTTTTAATATTTTATTACACCAACATGTGATATACAATTACAAAGATGTTCATGTTTGGGTTTCAGTCACACAGTCCCCAGCACCCATCCCTCCACCAGTGCCCATCTCCCACCACCAACATCCCCAATTCCCTTCCCCCTCCCCAGCCCGCCTCCATGGCAAGTTCTTTATCTCTTCTCTCTCTCTCTTTCTTTCTCTCTTCTCCTGCACATCGTGGATTGCAATACATACATTTAGAGATCATCATGCATATCTTCTCTCCTATATCCAATGCTCAGTTCTAGGCTGGCATCATCACTTTTGACAAATATTAGCACACTGCTCCCAATCTGTCCCACCTAACCTCAGATTCCCACATGTCCGTGGTAGATTCCACCTTTTCTCCTTTTTTTAATTGAAAGATGCTCATGTAGAGTCCCGGCTCCACAGGGTTCCAACACGCACCCTCCACCCAAACACATCTCCCATCACCAACGCCCCGTCTCCCTCCTCCCCTCCCGCACCCCAACCACCCGGCGGGTTCTATATGTCATCTCCTTCCTCTGTATATCTCCCTCACAGCAAACTTTCCTGCTCTTCGTGGAATGCAGTGCACCAAAAAACATCACTGTTTCACCACCCCAGTGGCCGCGGCCGCTGGTTTTGCTGTTCCTCTGGTCGTGGGGCAGTTTCCCAGCGTCCGGACAACGAAAATGGTGGCTAGTGTGATGGACGAGTCCCATCCGGCTGCTTCCGGGACCCCCTGGAGGCAACGGGCCCACTCCCAAAGCCCATCTGCCCTCCTCGGGGTTCCATGGTCAGCTGAGGCCCGGCGCGAGCCAGGCTCCCGCCTCCCGAGCCGTCTGCGAGACCCTGGATGCTGGCCCGTGGGCAGCTCCTGGCGGGAAACCAGGCTCGACAAGATGGAGGGGGAAGGGGTGACCACGCCTCCATCTGACGACTTCTATGGCAGGCTCTTTTATTTTTTTCTTTTCCCAAACTTCATGACACCACTTTTTAGACATACATTTGCAAGATGCTCATGTAGAGTTTTGGTTCCACAGTGTTCCAACACCCATCCCTCCGCCCGAACCCATATCCCATCACCAATGTCCCCAACTCCCTCCCCCTCCCACACTTCAACTACTTGGCGGGTTCCGTGTGTCTTTTCTCTCCTTTCTATCTCTCCCTCCCGCCAAACTTTCCTGCACATCATAGAATGAAGTGCATTAAAGGACATAACTGTTTCCACTACTTTGATGGACTGCAGCGGCCGCAAGCAGCCGCATGACCTGGGCTCAAACTGGTTTTGCTCTGTTAATCTGGTCATGTGGTAGTATCCCAGCGTCCGGACAGCGAAGGTGGTGGCTAGTGTGGTGGGTGAGTCTCATCCGGCTGCTTCCGGGACCCCCAGAGGTGATGGGCCCACTCCCAAAAACCCATCTGTCCTCCTGGGAGCCCCATGGTCAGCTGAGCCTGGGGAAAGCAGAGTTCCGGGTTCCCCAGCCGCGTTTGAGACTGCATTCTATGGCTGGTCGCCCCAGGGCAGCTCCTCTGTTTATCATATTTTTTCACTTGAAAGGTTTTCACTAGAGATATGTTATACCTTATATCTAAAAGTGGTAGTAAATGAAATAGAAAACTTACAAATATGAGGCATTTTAAGGATTTGTATTTATAGCATATATAGTATTATTTAAGTGTTTAATAGTTAATAATTATACAGAAAATAATGTGAAGGAAATTTAGTGATCAGAATCACTTACTGAAAAGTTAGGGTATTTGATGGGGCTCTTAATGTTTTAGGTAAATCCATAACTTTTATACTTGCACTTCATGAAAATATAAAACATCATATTTTGAGTGTTTCTTCATTTGTAAATTTTGCCAATTTTATAAGCCATATATGATTGTAGAATAAAAATGATGAGCAGCAGATGGAGAAAATGTGACTTCAGGGCTTCATCCTCTGTACTTTGTTATTGTGTCACTTATATCACTTGTCTTCCGGTGTTCATCGATTTGTTCATCGATGAACATAAAGTGTGCTCCAGTAACATCTCCATACATCCTGTCACGTGCTAGTGTAGCCCAAGGGCATCTGCTTGCTCCAGGAACATGAAGAGCCTCAAACCATTCCATCAGGTCATGGGAATGAGGTCTATTGTCGGAGAACGCCGCGGGGTCCCTGACAGTGCGGGAAGCGAAGTTCCCTTCTACCTCTGAAGCCAGCGGAGAATGGATGAAGACTCAGGAATCCGATGCAGTTTTAAAAAGGCTTTACTTATCACAGGTTCAGGCATACAAGTCAGCAATAGGAAAAACCCAGTGCTTAGGATTCCCAGCTAGAACCCCAGACAGGTGTAGGCCAAGATGGCGGCCACCACGTATAAAGGCCCTGTAAAGAGGGAGACAAAGACAAGACTCCCAAGATGGTGCGAGCCCAAAAAGAGAGCCCAAAAAGAGAGACAGAGAGAGAGGAAGCAGGCTGGTTTTATACCCCTGCAACTTAGACCTCCCACTATTATGGGAAGCAGGAAGGGTCAAATGCCCTTAGGTAATTTCTCCCAGCACCTCACCTAGGCCCTATTATATGCTAATGTTTTGAGCCAAGATCTGCCTGGAAATGTCTTATAGGGTAGAGAAGGAGGTTTCTGAGATGGCATGTCTCTGTACCAAAGACTAATACTAATGCCAGTTAAATATTTCTCCAAGCCTTCACAAGAGTCTCGTCTACTTCACGGTAGTTTTGTATTTTAGTTGCCTTTGAGTTATCAGGGAGCCATGCTTGCTTGCTTAGAGGCAAACAGCATTTCTCTCTAGTCTAATTACTTAGAGATCCAATGTGGCTAGGCAAATATGCTGGTAAGATCTAGCTAGTCCCACCATGATTGTGGTAGCATGAGAGAATGTTTATACCAGCCAGTATATAATACATGGTCAGATAAACTGCCACATTTAGACTACCCCCTATCTACGAAGTGACCTGCAGGAGGCAATCCAGGGCAGATGCAGAGGTTCTTGGAGGAGTCCTGCAACAGTCTATAATTGTTACTGGTATTTGGCATATCAAATACGACGTGGGTAGTTTGCCAGGCTCTGCTGTGGCTTTGTTATTATCTATCCAGATATAATAACCTATGTGAATCCAATTGAACAATAAATTGTAGACACTCTCTACACAAAATCCTGAAGTATAAACTAGAAAAAAATTTTAGAAAAGTATTTAGTATATTTAATCTCTTCTAATACTTCACTGATTTTATGGTTTTCTTTATTTTTTCCAGTTCACACAACATTTGCAGATGATGGTCAATTGCACCACGTTGAATGATTTTCTCCTCATGGGTTTTGCTGATAGATGGGAGCTTAGGTTCCTGCACGCCATGTTATTACTTCTGACATATTTAGCCACCCTAACAGGAAATTTTCTCATTGCCACTGTCATCACACTTGATCAGAAACTGCACACACCCATGTATTTCTTCCTCAGAAATCTGTCCATATTAGATATGTGCTACATTTCTGTCACTGTCCCGAATACCTGTATAAACTCTCTCACTGATAACAGGGCTATTTCAGTGGCTGGATGTGCATCTCAGATCTTTTTAGTCATTTATTGTGCGTATGTGGAACTTATGTTCCTCACCTTTATGGCTCGTGACCGCTATGTGGCCATTTGTCAGCCTCTCCACTATCCAGTCATCATGAACCATCAATTCTGTGTCAGGGTGACGCTTATCTCTTTAACCAGCGGTCTCCTATATGCAGGTGCACACACAGGTAACACATTTCGGTTGTCCTTCTGTCAGTCCAATGTGGTTAATCAGTTCTTCTGTGATGTTCCCTCTATGCTGAAGATCTCCAGTTCTAACACTTTGAGCAATGAACTGTTAAGTTTTATTACTATAATGGGAGTTGGTGGTGGATGCACCATCTTCATTGCATTGTCCTATACTCACATATTTTCTAATATATTCAAGGTTCCAACCAAAGACCGAGGAAAGGCCTTTTCCACATGTGTCCCTCACATCATTGTAGTGTCTCTCTTTCTCAGTTCTGGAAGTTATGTGTACCTAAAACCTTCAGTTACCTCAGAAACTGTTCAAGACATGATTCTTTCTGTATTTTATGTTATAGTTCCTCCATTCCTGAATCCTGTCATCTACAGTCTTAGAAACAAACAGATAAAGGAAGCTCTGAGGAAAGTAGTATTAAGTAAGCTTTATTCAGAAAAACTATAAAACCATTTTTATGTTTGTTTCCAATAAATCTAAGTTACATTAGAACATATAAATATTTTTGTATCCATTATATACACTAATGTGTCACTAGAAAATAACACTAATGAGACTAATAAACAAAACAAAGAATAATTTAAATGATTATTCTTATCTTTTGCAGAATGGGTAATTATATTTACTATCTCCATCTATATTTAAAACATTTTTGGTTTATATTACTATTAGTAGTGGTTTCTCATTATTCATGCCATTGGACTAAACTTCCCTATAAAAAGGTAGAGTAGCTAGATGGATCAGAAAAGAAAATATGTCCTTCTGATGACTATAGGAAACATATCTAAATACATGGGATAAATATAGATTTAGTGTGAAAGGATGGCAAACAATCGTATAAGCCATTGGCAGACAAAAGAGACAGAACAGTCATAATTATATCAGACCAAATAACATTCACATAAATAATTAGAGCCAGTGATGGACACTAATTACTGGTTTAGGGGGGAAAAAGAAATACCATGAATACTATTTATGCACCAAACAAAGGGTCAACAAAGTTCATAAAGCTTCTACTCATAAATCTAAAAAAACACATTAACAGAAATGCAATAATAACAGGATGCTTCAGCATTCTTCACTATCACCATTAGATCAACCAGATGGAATACCAATAATGAACAAGAGCCCTAAATGAGGAGCTAAAAGATTTGGGCTGTGGGACATATCCCATCCCCACAAAGAAGAAGATGCTTTCTGTTTTAGTGCACATTCTCTAACATTATCTAAGATAGATCCCACACTCTCCAGGATGGATCTGATTACTCAAAGATGCATAAATTTACAAACATAGAATTCATACAAAGTAACTTCTCAAACACAATGCCATGAAAATTGAAGTTAATGCTAGAAAGAAGATGGGAAAACTTCCAGCACCTGGAAGCTAATAAAACCCTGCTAAACAGCTAGATCAAAGAAGAAATCAAGAAGGAAATACAAAATTCCTTGAAACTAATGAGAATAAAGTTAGACGCTATCAGAACATATGGGATATTAAGTATTACTAAACTATTAAGGGGAGATATATAGCAATGCAAACCTACATTAAGAAAGAAGAAAAAGCCCAAATCAACAACCTAAGAACATACCTCAAAAAATCTAGAGAAGGAACAGCAAATAAGCCAAAAAAGTAATTGAAGGAAGGAAACAGTAAAGTCTAAGGAAGAAATCAACAACTTAAAAGAATCAGTGAAACAAGGAGCTGGTTCTTTATTTAATTTTTTTTAAAAATTATACCACTGTGACATATACAATTACAAAGAAGTTCATGTTTGGGTTTCGGTCTTACAGTGTTCCAGCACCCATCCCTTCACCAACAACTCATGCTCTTAATCTGGATAACCTAGAAGAAATGAACACAATCACATAATACCATAAGTTGAGTGAGGAGGAAGTAAAAACCTAAACAGGTCAATCACAAGTAAAGAAATTGAAAACCATGATTAAGAATCTCCTGAGAATAAAAGTCCCAGTCCAGATGAATTTACTGTCAGGTTCTATCAAGCCTTCAGAGAAGCTTTACAGTTCTTACTCCTTTAGGTCTTTCAAAAAATTTGAGGACGCAGGAACTCTTCCTAATAACTTCTATACAGATAATATTACACAAACATGCAAAGCAGTCAGAGACACATGCAGGAGAAAATTTCACCAATCTCCCTGACGAATATTGATGCAAAAAACCTTAACAAAACCTTAGCTAATGAATCCAACAGCATATTTAAAAATTCATATAACTCGATGAAGAGGGATTTATTCAAGGAATTTTAAAATGTTTGAATATATGCAAATAATTGTACACAGTGCACCACATTAATAAAAGAAAGCGAAAAGATAAAAGTCATATTATCATATTAGTTGATGCAGAGACAGTCTTTGACAAGATCCAGCATCCATTCATGACAAAAAAAAAAAAAAAACCACTGAAAGGAAGAAACCATGAAAAAACCCTAAATGGAAGTTTCCTTCCTCAAGGAACCATCCTCAAAATAAATAGATATGTACAAGTCCACAGCCACTATCATTCCTAATGGTGAAAAGCTAAAACATTCCCTGTACTTTCTGACCACAATGACCTTTTTCACTAAAAGACTTGGGTTTCTTATTCAATTTTTTGACTTGGTATGAGAAGTAAAGGTGATATAATAGAATACGCTACACATGGTTGAATACTATATTAATGCAATTTTTCTGGTAAAACACAGAGCTTCTAGAACCAGCTAATAGCAAGGCATATCCCCTGAAAATAGGTCAGGTACACATAAAAACTAAAATAATTGTAAAGAAAACTGCAAAAGAACTAAGCATTCTATGTTTGAAGGGAAGTAAAATATTAAAATACAAACAAAATATAATCACATATTCATACTAATTTTGGTGGAAATAATTTTCATTTTCCAATAGTATATATTTTAATTTTATATATGTAAGAAACTAGCACTGGCTTGACTCAATTTTTATATCCATATAATTTTTATCATTAATAAGCATATTCTTTATAGATTTTGTTTATATTTAATTACATTTAAAATAGTTTGAAGTACGTTTTGATATTTAACTTACGTAGTCATTTGAGAAATAATGATATTATAAATGTATATTTATATATAACAAATTATTTTTCATAAATATGTTATGAAAATATTAATTTGCAAAAGTTGCATATAATAAATATAGTAATTCAGTAACAAAATGCTTAACATTGATAATTAAGTCTAACATAATATGATAGTTTAACATAAAAATAATAAACAATTATGTTCTACAAATTTGCATCTTATTTCATGAAAAATTAGCTAGCTTCATTCATAATAAATATAAGAAAATAACTCCCATATGACCCAGTGTTTACAATTTGTCTTCTTGATTCACTCACCAGAATAAGAATATCAATTAAAAAAGATAATATGCATACCTCTATTTCTTGTGGTTCTAATTATCAAAGTCAGGATATGGCCAAAACTCAAAAGTCCTATAATAGATGAATTGTTTAAGCAGTGTGTACACACACACACACACACACACACACAGAAAAGATGAAATCCTGTAGTTGCTGTAACTTGTGTTAAGCATAATATCCCAAAAGAGAAGGACAAATATCAGATAATCTTGCTCATTTGTGGTATACAGAGAAATAAAATAAAGGAAAAGACTCTTAAATGATGACAAATTTTTTGACTTTGATTACAAAATTGAGATTGCCCACCAGTGAGGGGAGGAAGAGGCAGACTAGAAGAAACATTCAGACAATTGTGGAGGGTCTTGGGCACTTTTGTGGCATTAAGAGAGCAGTAACTATATCAAAACCATAAATGTTATTTAAACTGGAATAAAAGTTAAAAATAACAGACAGGAACATTCGGAATAAAGGTGAAAATGGAAATGAACTATTTCCCCCAAATCAAACTTCCTTAATATTATTTTTCTTACAGCTTTCTTTACCTGTTTGTTTCTAAGGCTATAGATTATAGGATTTAAGAATGGAGGAACAATGGTGTAAAATACGGAAAGAATCATGCTCTGAACTGTTTCAGAGTTTTCTGAAGGTCTTAAATATACATAGGTTATAGAACAGAGAAAGACAGACACCACAAGGATGTGAGGGATACAGGTGGAAAAGGTCTTTCCCCGATCTCTGGTTGAAAGTTTAAGCACAGCAGAAAAAATATAGACATATGACATGGTGATATAGATAAAGCAACCTCCACAAATCCCCATGGCAGATACAAGTATTAAGATCTTATTACTAGAGGTATCAGAGCACGAGATTCTCAGCAGAGGGGAACATCACAAAAGAACTGATGGACCATGTTGGACTGACAGAAGGACAGCCGAAATGTAGTGCCAGTGTGTACAGCTGCGTAGACCAGACCACTGAGCAGGGAGGCCAGTGTTGTCCATACACAAAACTTATGGTTCATGATAACCGTGTAGTGAAGTGGTTGACAGATGGCCACATAACGGTCTCGGGCCATGATGGTGAGGAACAGGAGCTCCACATATGCACAATAAATGACTAGGAAGATTTGAGTTGCACATCCTGCAACAGAAATAGCTCTATTGTCAGTGAGAGAGTTGACACAAGCATTGGGAACAGTGACAGAAATGTACCAAATATCTAAGGTAGACATATTTCTGAGAAAAAAATACATGGGTGTGTGAAGGCTTTGATCAAGTGTGGTTGCAGTGACAATGAGAAGATTCCCAAGCAGAGTGGCCAAATACATCAGAAAGAGTGACATGGCAATAAGTAATCTTAGTTCCCACTTATCAGAAAAACCTATAAGAAGAAATTCAACTACCATAGTAGAATTGGCCATTTTTCTCAAAATGATTCAACCTGGAAAACAAGAAGAATAAACAATGAATTACATGATCTATAAAAATGATAAAGTCAACTTAAATATTTTCTTTGTATTTTCTTTTAGATTCTATTTTCTTTTTTGTAGAGTAAGGTACTCATATTATTGTAGATCTCCAGTTATTATATTAAGTATGTAATTAACTAATAAAAAGCCAAGAGTGTGACTTTTCAATCCCAATCTGACTATGACACCTAATTTTATTTTTAATCATTAATCTGCAGTCCGTTAATTTAAATATTTGTCTAAATTAAAATTATTCATATTTTTACATATATTTTCATTTTTAAGAAAGTTTTGATCAGTACATGGCTGTGATTAGGGTTTACTTCTAACTCTGTACTCAGGATCATTCCTGAGGTGCTCAGAATTAAGTGCAGGGCAAATGTTTTAAACCCTGGTCTTCCTCTCTAGTCCTATACTTAATCACAAAGATGAAACATATTATACAATTCCTCATACAAATCATACAAATGTGAATAAGTTTTAATAGCAGGCTTTTTAAACAAATCTTTTAACTATCCATAAAAGAAATACACAGTTAACTATTCTTTGTGCCATATATTTCTTTTACTAATGTCTTATTTTTTATATGTCTTTCAGCTCCATTTTTAGATTTACTCCAAATTATATTATCTTTTTATGTGGTAGGGAACATAACCTATGGATATCTATTTTTAGGTAGCAGTTAATGCGCTTCTTTCTTCTTCATTTCTTTCTTCATATTTTACAGTGTTCAGTGATTACTTCTAGCTCTGTATAAGGGATTACTTTTGGTAGTGCTTAAAGAATAATATGTTGTTCTTAAGATTTGAATCAAGGTAATACACTTGTAAAAAAAGCACTTTACCTTCTGTATTATCACTCCCTCTGGCCTGGAATTATTTTTGTACCTTCCCTATCTCCCAATTCACTGTTTTCACATATAAAATAAAAAAATTACATGATTCTATAAATTTTATCTAGCAATTTCAATTTTATGTAGATAATCCAAGTACATTTGGTAGCATTCTTTTTAACTCAGTCAAAATTACTAAAATACTACTTTCATAACAAATATTTCCTTTTACCTGTATTTTATTTAGCAGTATTTTATGTTTAAAGCCTGTGTTCTTAAATATAAAAGTATTAATTTTATAAAATGATGTTCAAATGACCTCTTTAGGAATAATTAGGAGATTTTAACGTATAAATATATTAGAACATAGAACTAACAATATATTTAAATTTCATGACTAAATTTCATTTTCCAGATTTAATATAGAGTTTTCTGGCTACAGTCAAATATAGTTAAAATTCAAAAGAAAAATTTTAGGGATACAAAATATGAATTTCATGGTTACTTTTCAAATACATATACTTTAAATTTGAAATTCTTAGTAGAAATTAGTTTTAAGCTATTTTATTTATTTAGTTATTGCTGGGAGGCATGTATGACTGTGCTCAGGGCTCACTCCTGGTTCTGTGACCAGGAATCGCTCCCAGAGACCATATATGACACCAGGGATCAAGCTTGAACTTTGCAAGGTAAGCATCTAAATCCTTCTATTATCTTTCCAGTCTCAATTTTAAATATTTAAAAGTGCACATTAATAGGAACAGAAATGAAAACATCCACAATATGTAACAGAAGGAAGAGAGAAACAAGAGAGAGAGAGAAAGAGAAAGAGAGAAAAGAGATAAAGAACCTGCCATAGAGGTAGGCTAGGGGAGGAAGGAGGGAATCAGGGACATTGGTGGTGGGAAATGGGCACTGGTGGAGGGATGGGTGCCGGAACACTGTATGGCCGAAACCCAAACATGAACATTTTTTTGGTGATGTAATTATTATTTATTTTAATTTTCCCTATTTTAAAATATTATAAAATAGAATATTTAATAAGGTAATTAGTTTCCTCATGTTTCCATCCTTTACATTAATCTTCCATCCTTTTTCATGTCCATGCTTTTTTAATAAACTTTATTTAAACACTGTGATTTACAAATTTGTTCATAGTACAGTTGTTTCAAGTATTCAGTAATTCAACACCAGTCCCACCACCATAGTGCCCTGACCTCCTCCAAAGGCCCTCATTTCCCACTCATCCCTTCCATGCCTGCTCCCTTTGCAGTCACTAATTATATTGCTTATTTCATAATACAATTCAGAATGGTGTTGCAAACTTCATGAATTGAGTTACTATCTACAAATGAACGATCTGTATTATTGCTTTCACTTATTGAACGTGTTAAACATAGTGGACTTCTACTCAAGTTTTAAAAATATGTTATAATACCACTGTGAGATATACAATTACAAAGATGCCAAACATGAACATATTTGTAATTGTTTATTTCATGGTGGTATAATACATATATTTAAAAAAAAATTCAAAGAATTCATGTGGTATTTTAAAAAAATGAAAACACCAATGGCTGACAGTTTGAGATTCAATTACCAAAATATTACTTAAATTATGATTGATAAAATGAATTCAAACACTACGAACATATCTAAACTGTTTTAATTCACTATGGAAGTTAATATACTTTGTTTCATTTTTGTATTATACATAGACTTCAATACTTTTCTATGTCAATTTTCTTAACTTATTTTTTGTCATCTTTGGAACTACCTTTCTATTTGTCCTGAGAATTTTCTAAGTATAAGGTAAATAAGTGTTTGAAAATAAGGCTTTTGATTCAATACTGGAAATATAATAACAATCAGCACTTAGGTTTGTTTTTATCCAATGAAGAAAAATTTACAACACTCATCAATATGACAGCTGAGACAATAAAAAGAAAATAATAAAAAAATTACAAAACATTTGATAATAATTATCTGTACTTGCTATTTTCTTGAAATAATTAACCATCAAAATATCGTGTTATGTTATTGAAATTATTAATATTATTATACTTATCAAAATTATAAATTTTATTGAAATTATTGATATTATTGAAGTTTAAATGATTAATATGAATATTAATATTGAGTAGGTAGAACTGTTGCATTGATAACTTGGTCCTTTTATTTTAGACATATAACCATTTCTAAGACAAAGGTAAAACCCCAAAGTGAAGCAAAAGATTGAACAAAATCAGATTGCAATGTGAAGGAAATAAGCTGGGAATAATACCATAAGGAAAACAGAAACTATAGTATACTTACTCCTGAATTATGATTGTAGTTTATGGGAAAACAATTGAACACGACTTTTAAAGTGGCATAACCAGTTTTTCTCTATTAGAGAGAGAGGATTTGAAACTTCAAGCAAAGCACCATTTTAAATTGTAGTAATAGGTCACTCATGCTCTGCTTTATCTAAAAATATGGACCTATCTGTGTCATTATCTTCAAATCCTTTGGGAACATAGTGGTTACAATATTATAAGAGTTTCTCAAGAGAGTTTCAAGCAGGTGAGAATCTCCAAAGCACAGATGGGTAGGACACAACTGAAATTGGACACTAAGCACTTAGAAATAGAAAAAAAAATGGTCTGTGTTCTGAGGAAGGCAGCAGACTGTGCCTGCCTTGATCTGGGCAAAAGAGATGGCTAAAACATCGCCACTGTGAAACATAGTAACATATATTATCAGGCTTAACTGAGAGAAATTGAAAGAACTATATTAAGGATTCACCTGAGTTGGAGAGATAACTGGAAGGTTTATTTGACAAAACCTACAAACCCAAAATGAAAGTCTCATTTTAATCTGTTGTGTGTGATGTTAGAAGGAAGGGGCTAAACTCAAGAAATTCCAAATTCCTTGGACTAGTTTTCAATGCACAATGATTTTTGAACAGAAATTGTTTTGCATACTTGGGGTAGATGCCCAGGAGTGAAAATACAAGGCTATATAAAATCTCAATTCTTAACTTTTGGGAGAGAAAATAAAACACTTGCAGTGCTTCTAAACTAGGTCTGCCACCAGAGTGTAAATACCCCTTCATCATTATCATAAGGATTCTTTCACCCCGACACTTCAGTATCAGATCACAGTTCTTTTGACTGTTTATCAGGGTTTATTTCCACTGAGGGTCACAACTGTTGATCTGAAAAGGAAGCCAGCGACTAGCAGAACTTGGCCCCAGGGACACACCCACCATTTATGACTTTCAACAGTGAAGTCAAAACGGATGTAAATAAGATTGAAGAATTTCTTGAAGAATTTTTATGCCCTCCCAAGTACTTAAAGCTTTCCCAAAGCACCCAGAATCAAATACAGCTGGAATGGACATCTACTAAATTCTCTACCTATATCAAGAATTCAAGGCCAGAGGCTAATGAAGCACTGGAGAGGGCTCTCTTGAAAACACTCCAGAAGCTGGATGAATATCTGAATTCTCCTGTCCCTGATGAATTTGATGACAATAGTATGGAGGACATTAAGTTTTCTGCACGGAAATTCCTGGATGGCAATGAGATGACACTAGCCGATTGTAATCTGCTGCCCAAACTGCATATTGTCAAGGTGCCTGGCTGCGTTGACAGGTGGCAGACAGGAGACAGGCTTGTGTACACCCCCCAGGGCTCTGCCCCCTGGGCTCTGGGTAGTTGATGTTCTGTTATAGAAAAAAGACTGAGCCCCCTGGGATGAACCCAAAGACAGGGCAGAGCCTGGTAAGCTACCTGTGGTGTATTTGATATGCCAAAAACAATAACAACAATGGTCTTCATTCCCAACGAATGCAGATGTTACTGGCACCTGCTTGAGAAAACTGATGAACAATGGGAACAGAAGTGACAATCCAAGTGACAAGTGAGAGGCTGGTCTAATACCTTACTTTGTTTCTTTATGCTCCTTATATAAATAACATCATATAGTGTCTCTCTTCCCAGCTTCTTCCCTCCCTCCTCTCTCTGCTTTCCTCCCTACCCAAGGTGCTCCCGAGTTACTGAGCTACACTCAGGGATTACTGCTGATGTGCTTAAAGGACCATATGGGTGCTTGATATAAATGGGGATGGCCACTTGTAAGGTAAGGCCCCTTTCCCTCTGCTCCAGCTCCTCAATGCTTTGTTTTGTTTTGGGGTCACATCCAGCTCAGGATTTACTTCTGGATCTGAGCTGAGGGATCACTCCTGGTGGGGCTCCAGGGGACCATTTAGGAGGTCACCTGTCGAGCACAGTCAGCCATATGCAAATTGAATGCAGATATGTGCCAGCCATATGCAGGGTGTTCAGACACATGCAAGACGTGAAAGGCCCCGTAATATTGCTCTAGACCTGTCCTTCAATACTTCTTAAATATGAGTTCCAGTGTGTGTGTGTGTGTGTGTGTAAAAGTTTATTTATGTGTATGTGTATATATATATATACACTATATATATATACACATACTATATATATACACACATACATATATATATGCTTCTTTGTTTATCTCTTTTTGAGATAATATTTAGATATTTGCATAGTAAATAATTCTGTGGTGTGCATAAATGTGCATATATATTTTGTGATTAATGTTTTTGTGTTTGAGGGTATAGATACCCAGATTTACCAGCCCATACGGAAGTTCTAGTTTTAATATATTTTGAAGTTTCTAAACAGTTTTGCAGAGGATGAAACAAGCAATAGTTCCAAGAGCAGTGAATTAAAAAAATTTTTTATAGATTAGAATTGGAAAATGAAATAATTTCCATATTATTTTTACCCTGTAGGATTAGTTTTATGATTCCATACAAATTTTTGTAGTTTGTTCCAAGTCTTCAAAGAATGCTATTAGTATCTTAATGGGTACTGCTTTGTGTCTATATAACGCTTTGAGTTTGAAGGACATTTTTGCAATATTGACTCTTCCCGTGTATTAACAGAGAATAACATTTTGAGTCTTGGTGTCCTCTTCTGTTTTATTTAGCAGCAGCTCACTGGTTTTACTGTCTGTCTTTCACTTACCTTCTTAATTGATTCAGAAGTATTTGTTTTGGGACACTATTTTTTGAAAAGAATTGTCTTTTTTTAAATATATCTCTAGTTAATTATTTGTATACAAAGAGTCACAGAATTTAGTGAACTAATTTTAATAGTTTAGAAAAGTCAATATTGTCAAAATGGTCTTAATAGTCAAAGTGTCATATAGACAGAAAGCAATACCCATTAACATTCTAATAACATTGATTCTACATAGTGTCATTTTAACAATGCTAATTCTTCCATGAGAGTAAACTATTTTTATATGCTTTTGTTTTTATATATTAGTGATGACTTTTTCTATGATGGATTTTAGTTTTTGATGTTTGTATTTGATATGCCAAATACCAGTGACAATTATAGACCTCATTCCCATGACCTAATGGAATGGTTTGGGGCTTTATATTCCTGGAGCAAGCAGATGCCCTTGGGCTCTACTAGCATGTGACAGGACATATGGAGATGTTACTGGTGCCCACTAGAGCAAATCGATGATGAATGGGAAGACAAGTGATGATGAATGGGAAGACAAGTGATACAAGTGATACAAGTGAATTATTTTACACCATTTTTTTGAATCTTCAGTACTTAATTCTTTTTAAGTTACATTGTGAGAATTTTTTTGTTTCTCTTATAGTTTATGTTGTGCAAAAGAAACAAAATAATTTATGTGCATTTATTTTTTTGGTTTGACATTGTGGGTATTTTTCAAATTAGCATGAGTACGTCTATTATATGAATCACCAGCTCACTCTGATTCATCCATTTAAGGAGTATAACATTAATTTGAAAATTGTAGATGCATTAAAAAGACACGTTCATTGCAACATTATTTTTTATTATTCAAAGCAATAAAGGGTCCAACAATAGATGAGTAGATAAAGCAGTTATACACAATGACATACTACATAAGAAAAAAGATGAAGTTTTACCTTTTGTAATAAAATGGTGCAATCATGCTAAATAAAATTAAGTTTGAAAGAGACAAATCTCAAGTGATATAACTGACACATGAGATAAAGACAAGCAAAGTAAGGCAGAGAAATAAAACATTTGGTCTCATCGTCTGGATCTATTTGTCAAGGTGGAGGATAAAGTGAGATTGAATTCAAGGGGTTCAGGTGTTGATAGACTGTGGTGGAGCAACATTGGCACTTTGCTGGTAATGGTATGGTAACATATTTTTATGAGATGAGAAACTAAAACCTTAAGATATAAGCAATTACATAAGCCAAAGTTACCCTCAATGAAAGTTTTTAAAAAAAGGATTTTCAACTCTTCATTCTTGGTTAATTATGAGTATTAATACAGCCTTCAGTCAGAGCCATAGTACAGCAGGTAAAGTGTTTGTCTTGCACGCGGCCCATCCTGGTTCTATCGAGGGCATCCCATTTGGTCCTCCATGACCACCAAGAGTGTTTTCTGGCTACAGAGCTAGAAGTACACTCTGAGCACTGCTGAGTGTTCCTTCCCCAAAAGGAGTCAATATAGCCTCAATAAAGTAAACCACATTGGCACACTTGTCTACTTTTTATTCTTTTATTCTAATTAAACCATGCATTCACTCATGCATATATACTTTCAAAGCACAATTTCTTCCATATAAAATAACATTTAATAATTAATATTCATCACTTCAATTTTTCCTATGGAGTTTTCAAAAGATAATTACATACTACAATAAATTTTAATGTGGCATGATTACTATTCTCACTAGTATTTGTTTATTTTTAATTTTTTTGAAAGAAAACATTTATTGACTCAAAAATCAATACTTTAGTATCTACAAGCCAACACTGATCTTACTTTATTTATGAATAAACACAATGTACAAAATATGTTTATATTATAAAAGTATGTCAATTTTATCTTCCTGGTGCTGAGCATAAATCAATTTGAACAAAATCAAGGCAAACATGCAGACGTGGAAGCTAATATACTCTGATTATTTTCAAGGCCCATAGATAATGCTGCTTTGGAAATGCTGAAACCAATTACCTTTTCCATTTTACTATACCACAGGAAAGCACTTAGCCATTAGTTTACTCATTTCCCTTAACTTTTTTTTTTCCTTTTGCATCCACCCAGAAATGCTCAGGGGTAACTTGTGGCTCTGCACTCAGGAATTACTCCTGGCAGTGCTCGGGGACCATACGGAATGCCGAGGATCGAACCTGAGTTGGCTGTGTGCAAGACAAATGCACTACCCACTGGACTATCGCTCCGGCCCTTAACTTTTAACAATCTGATGGAATTTGATTAGAAAAAAAATCCCCCGAGCTTCAATTTCTAAATGAAATACAAAAGGTACAATTCTTACTTGGGAATGCAACTTCCCTAAAAAATATTCTATTCTACGTTAAAATCTTAGAAATTTATTTTTTTTTTTTCTTTTTTTTAAATTTTTTATTTTTACAATTACAAAGATATACAATTAAAAAAGTTCATATTTGGGTTTTGGTCATACAGTGTAGCAGCACCCATCCCGCCACCAGTCCCCATCTCCCACCACCAACGCCCCCGGTTCCCTCCCTCCCCCAGCCCTCCTCCATGGCAGGTTCTTTATTTCTTTCCATTTCTCTATCTTTCTCTTTTCCTTCCTCTCCAGACTATGGATTACAAAACATACATTAAAGGGTTGTCATGTGTATCCTTTTGCCTCTATTTAATGCTCAGTTCTAGGTTGGCATTAGTACCCTCACAATTGTTAGCACACTGTTCCATTTTCTGTCTTACCTAGCCTCTGACTCCCACACGTTTGTGATAATTTCCACCTTTGACAGGACCTCCTGATGTATGTTTCACTTGACCTTGGATATTGGTATCATAATATGTACCTATATATTTATGTTATGCAGATAAATGCAGTCATTCTGTAACTGTCTCTCTCCTTCTGGCTAATTTCGCTCAACATAATCTTCTCCATGTCCATCCATTTGTAGGCAAATTTTATAACTTCATTTTTCCTTACAGCTGCATAGTATTCCATTGTGTAGATGTACCAAAGCTTTTTATCCAGTCATCTATTTTCGGGCACTCGGGTTGCTTCCAGATTCTGGCTATTGTGAATAATGCTGCTATGAACATAAAAGTAGGGATGGTGTTTCCGCTGCGTATTTTTGGTTTCCCAGAGTAGATTCCCAGGAGTGGTATGGCTGGGTCAAATGGGAGTTCAATTTCTAGTCTTTGGAGGAATGTCCATATTGTTTTCCAGAAAGGCTGTACCAGCTGGCATTCCCACCAACAATGGATGAGTGTCCCCTTTTCCCCACACCCACGCCAGCACTTGTTGTTTTTGTTCTTTTGAATATGTGCCAGTCTCTGTGGTGTAAAGTGGTATCTCATTGTTGTTTTGATTTGCATCTCTCTGATGATTAGTGATGATGAGCATTTTTTCATATGTTTTTTGGCCATTCGAATTTCTTCCTTGCTGAAGTTTCTGTTCATTTCTTCTCCCCATTTTTTGATGGGGTTGTTTGTTTTCTTCTTGTAAAGTTCTACCAGTGCCTGATATATCCTGGATATTAACCCCTTATCAGATGAGTATTGGGTGAATATTCTTTCCCATTCTGTGGACTGCTTTTGTATCTTAGTCACTGTTTCTTTTGAGGTGCAGAAGCTTTTTAGTTTCATGTAGTCCCATATATTTATCTTTTCTTCTAGTTGCTTTGTTAGAGATGTTTCATCTTTGAAGATGCCTTTAGCTTCAATGTCATGGAGGGTTTTTCCTATATTTTCTTCAATGTACTTTATGGATTCAAGTCTGATATTGAGATCTTTAATCCACTTTGATCTGATTTTTGTGCATGGTGTTAGACACAGGTCACCTTTTACTACCTATCTTGCATGAGGTACCACTGAACCTTGGTTCCTACATCCAGAAATTTAAAATTATTTACTGGCACCTTTCTTGGTGGCAGCTGCAGCTGTTGAGACAGTTACAGGATGATGAGAGTAGCTTTTGGCTTTCCATGGAAATTCCAGTGCTTGCTTGAGTATTTGCAGCAGGGACCATGGGTTCCTGTACTCTTTGTTCTGGGGGTTACAAGCACAAAGCTGTACTAATTTAAGTCAATATAGAAGTAGATTACACAGCATCAGTGCTAAGCAGCTCCAATCTGTCTTTTGTGAGCTCGAATCAGTTGCTATAGTGAGTTAATAGAAATTCAAGTCTTAAAAACTGCTGATTTTGATTAGTGAGCATTGGACACCTAAACTACTAATTTTTTTCTTGACAGATTCTCTCTGGGTTTGACATCTATAACAGCTCAAAATTACAGGAAAACAAGCATTGAGTACAGGGTAAATTTTTTTAAAAGAATATTACTTTCATGTTTTGCCCCTATAAATCTAATCTAATATCTATTCAGTTACCTGTTTCATAAAAAACCTGAGCACTAAGGAAAAGTGTAAGAGAAATGATGACTCTTTTTTATTCAACTACCTAATTCCTTATGACTCTTTAGGTTGAACTCCATCTATTCGATGAAATACAACTCCTAGGAAAAGAAGTTAGGTTGAGATGGAAATAGGATATAAACATTAATACAAACCACACATTGCCTAAACACCCATACCCTTATGGGGGCAGAATCAGCATTTATACACAACTGCAAAGAACAAACATATTTTGGAACCTGAGCTAAGGACTCTCAAACCAGCACCCGGAAATTCTGGGTGCAGGCTGGTTCACTGATAAGAATTCAGATGTGTTGCTCCTGTCAATTTTCACTCCCCCTAAATATGTAGACTATGGACAGGCCAACAATTCAAGTCTGCAGTTAGTAGTGTAGGCCAAATGTTCAACAGACTGCTCCTAGAAATAACTACATGACATAGTATCAAGCATAAGATAAAAACAAAAATAGAATGAGTACACAAACTGGCTAAGGAAATTACCCCAGCATGAAGCTACATCATCACACCTGTTTACAAGGACCTTGCTCTCAAAATAAATACACTGAACATTTCCAATAGAATGAGTGCCTTATGAATGCAAGCAGTTTTTTATTATAATTCGAATAGACCAGAGATCCACACTTCTAATATAAGCTCTAGGCCTGACAGGCTGTGGACAGTTTTAAACGGTCTCTACTAGCAGCACGATCCCCAACCCCTATGAAGCAACTTCATAAAGCATGCAGATACTGTCTCTGCCAAAGTTTCAAATGAATCACAGTTATGCTTGTGGGTCTCATACTGTTGGGGGTCCTGGCCAGCAGTCCCGGCACAAATGAGGAAGACCTAGATTTTGCCGGACTTCATCCCTCGCGGATAAAGGAGAGGGATGGACTTGGAAGAAACTCTGCCTTGACGCTGCTACTGCTGAGAAGAGAAAGAAAGAAAGAAAGGAAGGAAGGAAGGAAAGAAGAACGAAAGAAAAAAAGAGAGAGAAAGAAATACAGAAAGTCAGAAAGAAAGAAAAGAAGGAAGGAAGGAAGGAGGGAGAGAGAAAGAAAAGGAAAGAAAGAAGGAAGGAAGGAGAGATAGAAAGAAAGAAAAGGAAGGAAGGAAGGAAGAACGAAAAGAAAAAGGAGAGAAAGAAATACAGAAAGACAGAAAGAAAGAAGGAAGGAAGGAAGGAGGGAGAGAGAAAGAAAAAGAAAGAGAAGGAAGGAGAGATAGAAAGAAAGAAAGAAAGAAAGAAAAAGAAAGGGAAGGAAGAAAGAAAGAAAGGGAAGAAAGGAAAGAAAGGGGAGGAAGGAAGGAAGAATAAAGAAAGAAAGAAAGAAAAAGAGAGAGAAAAAGAAAGAAAGAAAGAAAGAAAGAAAGGGAAGAAAGGAAAGAAAGGGAAGGAAGGAAGAAAAAGAAAGAAAGAAAGAAAGAAAGAAAAAAGAAAGAGAGAGAAAGAAGAAAGAAAGAAAGAAAGAAAGGGAAGAAAGGGAAGGAAGGAAGAAAGATAGAAAGAAAGAAGGAAGAAAGGGAAGAAAGGAAAGGGAAGGAAGGAAGGAAGAAAAAGAAAGAAAGAGAGAGAAAGAAAAAAGAAAGGGGAAGGAAGGAAGGAAGGAAGGAAGAAAAGAAAGAAAGAAAGAAAGAAAGAAAGAAAGAAAGAAAGAAAGAAAGAAAGAGAAGGACGAAAGAGAAGGACACCTATGCAGCGAGGAGGTCTGGATAGCAGCACTAGCTCTACTAGACAGAGTTTAAGCCTTTTTATGCAATAGTTGGGTGGAGGGGGTATAAGCACACATCACAGCTCCTGGGTCATTGTAAAAAATAATCTTCTGAACAAATGACAATCACAGATTTAGCATTTGCAAGGTATAATGTTAGGTAACAATCATTGATTTACACATCCCTGTGATCAGAGGTCAGAAGGCCAGGCACATTCTGCCTCGTTTTAGCCTCGAAGAAGCACAGATGTTTTGGGTGTGACCCTATGTGGAGGGCCCATTTCTGGGTCCTGCCCTTAGGGTCTTGTATGGCGGAAAATGCTGGACCCTAAGGCTAGCAACTCGGAGCCCAACAACATACCTTTCCAAAATACACATAAATGTGACCAATTACAAATAATCTCAGGTCCTTGCTTACCAATAAAAAAAAAAATCATAAGACTAAAGGTGGAAATAAAAATGGGGAAAATGCGAAATAGCATTCACGAAAAAAGATCATGCTATGATTAGATCTATATTGCTAAAAATTAAGCCGCAATCCAAATAAATCAGTCCACAGGTCCTCGGCACGCAGGCTGCTGGAGGGACTGCAGGGTCATCTGATATCCACAGCTTCCTAGCGAACAGTTACGTGTCACTGGAGGAATCCACAAAGGGCTGAACAAGACGCCACCACACTTCTTTTGTGTCACTGAAAAGAAGAGCGATGACAAGACAAAAAAAAGTGAAAAAATAAAAAATACTCTCAACGACCAAATAGGGGTCACCAGCACTATCCTCCCCTTAGTGTCCGAGAGCTACATCTGCACATTGGCGGGTGTGCTGCTCCCTTAGCCACCTTGGACAGCGTCTGGTTCTGGGTGGAGCTGAGTTCATCCCATTGAACAGGTCTCTTGATCCTATGTGATCCGTGAGCACGAAGTTCGTGGGTTCTCCAATCATACTTGGGTCAATAGTCTGGCGCCTCTTAGGCTGAGGCTGTCCTGCAATACAGCATTCGAACACAACCAGAATGCACTCATGCTTAACAGTCCCAGATATAAATGAGCACCAATCAAGTTTCCAAAACGCACTTCTCAATATGATGAATGTCCAATGATGACTAAAAAAAGCTTCTATTACTTCTCTGTGCCTTTTGTTCCTTGATGTATCATATACAGTTAAAATCATAAAGAAAAAGTCCCTTCTTTGCTTCTGATGCTACAGAAATTTGTTTCTGAACCACCGGGAAGGTATTTAAAACTGTGCTTTGAATCAGATGTGTATCAGGTAGCCACTCCTTGTCGACAGCACCCATTCAAGCCGTCTCTAGGTTAAGAACGTTCCATTGTATGCACACAGATGACTGCAAATTCACTGTCAGTAGAAATTGTTCCCGGGGTTTCATTTCATTGGAATTAAGGGTTTCTCTAAAAAAATACACACTCACAACTGTCTCTATATCTCAGGCTGAGATACAGGCAAAAAATCTCCAAGGCAAAAATGAGCCAGGAATGATCCTTAATCACAGAGTGATGCCTGAACACAGAGCCGTATTCTCACTAGTATTTAAATATGCTAAAGTGATAGTCCAGGGGGTAGGGCTTTTGCCTTGCATACAACTGACCCAGGTTCGATCCCCGGCATCCCATATGGTCCCCCCAGCAGCGCCAGGAGTAATTCCTGAGTGAAGAGCCAGGAGTAACCCCTGAGCATTGCCAGGTGTGACCCAAAAGCAAAAATACAAAAAAAAATAAACATGCTTAAGATGTTTATGTTCATTTGTTTCTGAATTCTTAAAATTATTATAGATTTGATATACTAAGTATTTTGAAATAAATTTCACATTCTTATTATTTAAAAAATATCAAAAATTAGTCAATCCACCACTAGGTGGTGGGATTGATGCTGGAACATTGATGCTAGTTCATTGTAACAATGCTATAATGAACAATTTTGTAAACCATGGTGTTTAAATAAAGTTTTAAAGATTAGCTAATATATATTTATTTTTATAACCCCAAGAAACAGCAAAATAATATATATAGATATTAGTAAACATTTTGCTTTGTGGTGCATAAAAACTCATGATAACTACAAAGATATCTTTTTTAAAAATACAAAGAAACTCATTAAAATTAATAAGGAAACAGATGTATTATTGGAAAATTTATAAAGAACTATGAGTAAGCATGACCAAAAATCCATACAGAAAATAGAGTCATAGAGCTTAAACATGCAACATTTTACTTAAGGTGTGCATAGTAAATTCTCAAACCAGGGACGAGACTGAAATACTAAACTTTTTTGAAGACATAATGCTATTCAAAGACCACAAAGTAATAGCAATGAAAAGAAATTGAAACGGAAAAAAACATAGAAAAATCAATACAGAGGAACAAAAACATTAACAGTGGTAATATTTCTTCAAAATATTTAATTTAAACATCCCAGAAAAAGAAAATAGCCAAGGAACTCAACTTACATGAAACTAGATAATTTATTAAAATTCTAAAGCTCTACATGGAAGCATACTAAGACTATGTAGATTTACTAAGCTAAGATTCAAAGATTTAAATTGATATCTAACATGAGGAGTAATATTAGATAAATATGATAATGGTTTTTAATATATTTATATTCTAGAGTTTGCAAAAATGAGTTTTATTTTCCATTATAAATATCAAAATTCATGCTCCACAAATTTTGTACTTTGCTTTAATAATTTGCTTTCTCTCTGTATGCTCACCAGAAACAGAATAAACTCACTAGAGAAAAACAATGTTATCAGAATTTTTAAAAAATTTTATTTTATTAAAGTGCAGTGAGTTACAAAGTTATTCATAGTTGGTTATGAATGCATGCAATGTTTCATCACCAATCTTGTAAACTTCCCTCCACCATTATTCTTGATTCTGTCTCCAGATTCCCTCTCCTACCCTCTAACTGATCCCAGCCCCAGTCTGTCATATTGACAAGCACCTTTGAAATTTAATTGTTAAAGTTTAGGTTAGGTCTTGAAATTTCAGTGTTGTTGACTATGTGATTGGGATATTTTGTTGTATATATACAGAATTCCATTGAGTATATATAAAACCCTTCATGACCCACTGACCTGTTGTTGGACATATTGGTTGAATCTGAATCTTAGAGACTTCACTAAGTACTCACATGTATAATATTATACATTGTTGTCTTTTTCAATGAAGGTAGTTTTGTTCTGGGGGTAGATACCCCAAAGTGGAATTGCTGAATCATACAGTTACTCACTTTTAAATTTATTGAGAACTGTCAGTACTGTCTTCCACAGGGAAATGACAACATTCTCCCAAGCAGTGGGTGGAAGTTCCTATTTTAACCACATCCCATCCAACACAGAATCTTCCCATTATTTTTGATACGTGCCATTCTCACTGGTGTGAGATAGTATCTCATTGTTATCTGATTTGGATTTACCTAAAAAATAAGTGATGGTGAGCATATTTTCACATGTCTGTTGGTCATCTGTTGGTCTTCCTCAGACTTTTTCACAAACCTTGGAAACATCACTATCACTATCACTATCTTCCCGTTCATCATCGATTGGCTCGAGCAGGCACCAGTAACATCTCCATATGTCCTGTCTCATGCTAATAGAGCCCAAGGGCATCTGCTTGCTCCAGGAACATAAAGAGCCTCAAACCATTCCACAGGTCATGGGAATGAGGTATATAATTATTACTGGTATTTGGCATATCAAATACGACACGGGTAGCTTGCCAGGCTCTGCCGTGCGGGAGGCATACTCTTGTAGTCACCTTTGATCTCCAGAAACATTTTGAAAGTACTACGGTGATTTTTTTTGTTTGATTTTATAATTTTTTTTTTTGGCCACACTGGTGATTATCAAGGGTTACGCCTCACTCTGTGCTCAGGAATCAATCCTTGTGGGGAATCATATGGCGTGCAGAGATCCGACCTGGGTCAGCCAGGTGCAGAGAAGGCAAGCGCCCTGGGGCCAGAGGGATAGCACAGCCCGTTGGGCATTTGCCTTGCAAGCAGCTGACCCAGTTCCATCTCCAGCATCCCATAAGGTTCCCCCATAAGGTCCCCCAAACACTGCCAAGCTTAATTCCTGAGTGTAGAGCCAGGTTACTCCTGGCACAAAAGATCAAAAGAAAGCGCCTACGCATTGTACTATAGCGGTGGCCCCTAAAAAGTCTTAATAAATTCAACTAGGTTGAAAAAGTATTCTTATAAATGAAGGCAAAGAAAATAACAACTCTAGGTTCAGAGAGGTAGGACAGAGGTCAGGCACCTGCCTTGCACACAGCATTTCATACAGCCCACTCCCTGAGACTCTCCCAGTGTATAAACCCTGAGCACTGCGGGATGTAACCCACCCCACCCCCCAAAACGCAAAACAAGTCTAGCAAATAAGATGTAAGGGGGCAGATGACCATTATTTTAAAAAAAAAACATCCATATGTTTTTTAGGAAACATATGGATGGAAATACAATAGTAGTGGGAATTCAACACTTTACTGTAACCATTGGATCAAATGGATAGAATGAATGTTAATAAGGCATAAGAACAATAAATAAAAAGTAGAAGAGCTGGGACTAGCCGATATATACAGGGCCTTATATTCTCAAGAAGCCAACTACACATTCTTCTCCAGTGTACATGGAATATTTTCCAGGATAGAATGCCATGTATCTGATGATCTCTTTCTCTGTGGTCTTAATTTTGTTCCATTGGTCTTTGATGTAGAAAAAGATTGGACCCCTAAGATGAGCCCAGAGCTATGGCAGGGCCTGGCAAGCTACGGCGTGGTGTAGTCAATATGTCAAAAACAGTAACAATAATGGACCTCATTCGAACGAATGGAGATGTTACTGGTGCCCACTTGAGCAAATTGATGAACAATGGGAAGACAAGTGACAAGTGATAAGTGACAAGGTCTTCTATTATATATTTTTTCAGTACCATATTGTTTTGATTACCATGACTGTATAGTATAGTTTAAACTTGGAGACAGATAATACTTACATTTTACACCCCCCCCATAGATTTGGTTTCACTATATGGGAGTTATCATTACTCCATATATATTTCAATGGTGTTTGGTCTATGTCTTTAAGAATTTTCAGGGATATTTTTATATAGACTGAATTGAATTTGAATATTGCTTTGGGTAGGGTTGTGATTTTGAAAATATTAATCATTCCAGACCATAGAACAGAGCTTTATCTATATTTTTCTTAGTTTATCTATTTTTGTAGTAATTTAGAATTTTGCTTGTGTACATATTTCATTTCATTTGTTAGGCTGGTTCCTGGTACTTGATTTTTTTTGAAGTACAATTATAAAAGGGAATTTTTGATTATCTTTTAGTACATTGTTTAATATAAGAATGACATGAATTTCTGTGTGCTGAGAGTCAGTGGACTCCAAGATTATATAGGGAAAACCTTTTAAAAACAACGGAAGAAGATAAAAAAGACTGTTCAAATAAATGAACAGACACAAGATGATAATAGGATAATCCAAGAACAATATCATAATCACAGGATTCCCTGAGGAACAAGATGAACTTGATGAAGAATGAGTAGTTAAAAGAAATCAGAGACTTTCTTTCAGGTTCTAGAGGCCTGAAGAGTTCCAGCAAAAATAGACCTAAAGAAAAGCACTCCAAGAAACATAGCATTAATTTTGAATGCACATTCATTCAGAATACTCCTTGTACTCTTTTGTCATTCAAAAAGACTAAGGCCAAAGACAGAGACAGAAAATTGAAGGCAGCAAGATCAAAGAAGGAATTTACATAAAAAGGTGCTCAAATATGTCATAGCAGATTTATCAAATGAGACCTAAGAGCCAGATTAAATGGAGGGGGGTATAGTTAAAAAATGCAATAAAATTAATCCCTAAACAACAATAATCTACCCCACTAGATTGTTATGATTTTAAGGAATTATGCACAGTCTCATGGACAAGCAATAGTTAGGAACTTTTTAACCTGGAAGCCAGATTTTTCAAGAAACACTAATGGGCCTTTTAAAAAAAAGACAAGACAAACCTGATTAACAGTATTGCAAACAACACCACTTCAAGCAATGAAAAAAAGTTTTAAAGACAAGACAATCCATACAAACATAACGTCTACTAAAGAATGGCTGTAAACTCTTTCATCTCAATAATCTCTCTCAACATCAATGAATAGAACTAACCTTTCAAAAGACATAGAGTGGCAAGATGGATCAGAAAATTGAACATAATTTTTCTGCTTCCTGCAAGAGACACGTTTTAACTATCAAATATGTAGTCTTAAAATCAAAGGCTGTGTGGGACTGTACAAAACCAAGGTATGTAGTCTCAAATCACAGGCTGTACAGCGGGTAAGGGTACTTGCCTCGCATGTGGCTTATGGAATTTTAATCACTAGGCATCCCATATGATCCATTGAACACCAGTAGGAGTAATTCCTGAGTGCAGAGCCAGCAGTAACTCCTGAGCGTTGCTGAGTGTTGCTGACCCAAAAAAGAAGGGGAAAAAAGCTAGAAAATGATCTTACAGGCAAAAATTTACTTTAAAAGACTGGGTGGCAGAAACACTATCCATACTTCTTTGTTCATCGCAACTCTGTTCACCATAGCCAGAATCTGTAAGCAACCTGAATGTCTGAGACCAGAAGACTGGCTAAAGAAACTATGGTACATCTACACAATGTAATGCTATGCAGCTGTCAGAAAAGATGAAGTCATGAAATTTACCTGCAAATGAATAGACATGGAGATTATCATGCTGAGTGAAATTAGTCAGAAGGTAAAGGACAGATATAGAATGACTGCATTCATTAGTGGAATATATAGACTAGTGTTCTACTAATTGTGAACATCTTTTTAATTGTGTACCTCATGGTGGTATAATTATATATAAATAAATAAATGAATGATTATATAATAAAAAAGACCTACTTATAATTATAGACTTCAAATCTTAAAAGACTATATCATGCCTTGGGTATAATAAATGTTGGGTCTAGCACTACTGGGATCTAGACTTGCTTAAGCATTTCAATGTCTTAAGTTAAGACTTAGGACTGAGGAGTCTTAAATTAAGACTCTTAAGGCAATACCTCACAGTGTTCAGTGTCTACCTGTTAGAAGTGCCGCCGGGTCCCGACAGTGTTGGGAAGCGAAGTTCCCTTCTACCTCCGAAGCGGGGGAATGGATGAAGACTCAGAAATCCGATGCAGTTTTAAAAAGGGCTTTAAACTGGACAGCTACATGTAAAAATGAATTTGGACCTGTGTCTAACACCTTGCACAAAAATCAGATCAAAATGGATTAAAGATCTCAATATTAGAGCTGATTCCATAAAAATGCGTTGAAGAAAATATAGGAAAAACCCTTCACGACATTGAAGCTAAAGATATCTTCAAAGGTGAAACACCATTAACAAAGCAACTAGAAGAAAATATAAATATATGGGACTACATGAAACTGAAGAGCTTCTGCACTTCGAAAGAAACAGTGACCAAGATAGAAAGAAAGTCCACAGAATGGGAAAGAATATTCACCCAATACCCATCTAATAAGGGGGTTAATATCCAGGATATATCAGGCACTGGTACAGCTATATAAGAAAAAAACAGCCAACCCCATTAGAAAATGGGGAGAAGAGATGAACAGAAACTTTGACAAGGAAGAAATGCTCATCATCAGTAATCATCAGAGAGATGCAAATCAAAACAACAATGAGATATCACCTCACACCACAGAGAATGGCCCATATCCAAAAGGGTAAAAGCAACAAGTGCTGGTGTGGATGTGGGGAAAAGGGGACTCTCATACACTGTTGGTGGGAATGTCGACTTGTACAACCTTTCTGGAAAACAATATGGACATTCCTCCAAAGACTAGAAATTGAGCTCCCTTTGACCCAGCCATACCACTCCTAGGAATATACCCTGGAAAGCCAAAAACACACAGCAGAAACACAATCTGCACTTCTATTTTCATAGCAGCACTATTCACAATAGCCAGAACCTGGAAACAACCAGTATGCCCGAGAACTGATGACTGGATAAAGAAACTGTGGTACATCTACACAATGGAATACTACGCAGCTGTCAGAAAAATGAAGTTATGAAATTTTCCTATAAATGGATGGACATGGAGAGAATCATGTTGAGTGAAATTAGTCAGAAGGAAGAGAGAGAGACATAGAATGACTGCATTTATTTGCATGACATAAATATACCAGGTGATCTTACCAAAAGTGGAAATTACCACAAGAGCATGGGAGTCAGAGGTTTGGTTAGATAGAGAAGGGAACATGTGTGAATAAATGTCTAAAGGTCTGATACCAACATAGAACTGAGCATTAAATACAGACAAAAAAATGCAAATGATGGCTTCTAAGTGTGCGTAGTGCAACCCACAGTGTGTGGGGGAGGAGGAGAGAGAGAGAGAGAGAGAGAGGAGATAAAGAACCTGCTATTTAGGCAGGATGTGGGAGGGAGGAGGGAATTGGGGACATGGGTGGTGGTTGAGGGGCACTGGTGGAGGGCGGGGTGCTGGAACACTGTGTGACCGAACCCCCAAGCGTGAACAATGTTGTAATTGTATATCTCACGGTGGTATAATAAAATGTTAAAAAAAAATAAAAAGGGCTTTACTATCACAGGTTCCAATATACAATCCAAGAGCAGGGAAAACCTCCGGACTCTGGGTTCGCAGCTAGGCCCCAACCAGGTGTAGGCCAAGATGGCTGCCACCAAGTGTAGAGGCCCAACAGAGAATGGAGAGGACGGAGAAGCAAAACACCAAGGGAAGCCGGAAATGGCAAAAAAGGGGAAAAAGAAGCGAGCTTCTTTCTTCTGGAAGCTTATTTTATAGCTAGAAATCCGCCCAAACTCCCCAGCCCAGCCCATTCTGGGCTGGGCTATCTAGAGATGAAAACAGGAAAATAGCTGTGTAGAAATGTAGCAACTTCAGAAGACCATCTGGCTGTTTACAAGGACCCAGAGCTAATTAAAAGCCTCCTAGCAGAGCTGGGAGAAGCTATAAGCTAAATGTAACTTCCCCTGGCAGGAAGGATCAAATGCCCTCAGGTAATTTCTCCCAGCACCTCACCTAATGTCTTGAGCCAAGATCTGCCTGGAATTGCCTTTATAGGGTAGAGAAGGGGGTTTTTGAGATGGCATGTCTCTGTACCAAAGACTAATACTAATGCCAGTTAAATATTTCTCCAAGCCTTCACAAGAGTCTCATCTACTTCATGGTAGTTTTGTATTTTAGTTGTCTTTGAGTTATCAGGGAGCCATGCTTGCTTGCTTGGAGGCAAACAGCATTTCTATCTAGTCTAATTACTTAGAGATCCAACGTGGCCAGGCAAATATGCTGGTAAGATCTAGCTAGTCCCACGATGATTGTGGTAGCATGAGAGAATATTTATACCAGAGAATACATGGTCAGATAAGACTGCCACACTCAGACTACACCCCTATCTATGAAGTGACCTACGGGAGGCAATCCAGGGCAGATGCAGAGGCCTAGGCTTTTAGGTGTCCGGCAACGTCTACCAGAATAATTTACAGGGAGTGAATGGGGGACATGCAAAGCCCAGGATAAAATTGAGGGTGTTTCACATTCTAGATACATACTTTTTCACTTAATTAATTTATCTGGATCCTGTTTCCAGTATTTGTTATTGCTGTTTTACAAATTTACTCTTTGATTTATGGAGATTGAACCAATAGCTTTTCATTAGCACAGTTTGGTCACCATATAATTTTGGCTGCTAGTTCCAAAATGACTCCAAGACATTGGGACCTAACACTGGAGCACAACTAGACAGAAATAGTCTAAGTAAATTTGGAGGTAACTTCTGTCAGCGTTTACATGAACTAGGGAGCAAGACAGAGTCCAAATCCAAGATAGAACAGGGAGGAAGAGACTTAGTTATTTACAACTCAATAGAAATGAGGAAAAAACCTTTCTGGGGGCACCTTCCATCAACCTTTGATTTTACCCTATAATATTTTCTAAATAAATATTTTTATAGATACAGAGGTGAAAATATAATTTTTATTACACCTAGGTTCATATATATATTTTTTAATTAGGTTCCATTCACACTGTGCTCTGGAGATCATAATTTGTCTGAAATTACCCTTGGGCAAACTTCTTTTAGACTGTTGGAAAGGACTTTGTCCCAAGAGTCTATAATAAAGATAACATGGTAATCCCTACATGTTTAGATAAAGCCAAACACTGTTGAGCTGTTTAATATATATTCTTTGTTCATTGTTCATGCAAAATGTCTTTTTAATATCTGTCAGTATTCGATTTTTTGTATAAACCATCTTTTACAACCTGTCTCAGAGATAATGACAAAAGAATATATGTTCTTCTTTACAGGGTAAGAAAACAAAATTTATTGAGGAGTGTATACTTTGTGATTAAGTACATTCAAACATATCTTATCCTTTTGATAATTTTATTGTAAAAATAACTCAGCCAAAAAATGAGTAATGAATTCTTTGAAGAGTAAAGAAGACACAGAGAGAAATATTATCAGATATTTCATAACTGCAGTTATGAAATATCTGATAATATTTGCACAATAACTATTGTGTAATAATTGTGTTCTTGAAATTGTACAGACATTTTACACTTTAAATGATATTAGTATTGTATAAAATGTATATAATGAAGACAAAATATTATTAATTTCAAATGTTTACTTTGCTAAGCTTGGAAAATTCATATTAAAAATATCCTGGTTACTGGGGTCGGAACAATAGGATAGAAAGTAGGGCATTTGCCTTGCATGATGCTGATCTAGGTTTGATCCCAGCACCACATATTGTCCCAGCAGTCCTGCCAGGAGTGATCTCTGAGCACAGAGCCAGAGTAAAATCCTGAGCACTGCTGGGTGTGTTGCAAAAAGAAAAAAATCCTGATTATATACATATAACTATTAATATGCTTGACAGTAATAATCTAACTCCAAGTTCTATTCAATCTTATTTAAATACTATTTTATTAACTGAAAAATTTAAATCATATCTTTAAATTAAAGTGGAATATATTTAAATTAAAATTACTAGGTTCAAAAGTTACACTTTTATTGATGCTATCATGGTTTGCAAGTGACATTAACTTAAGTATACAAATGAAAAAATAATTTTGCAAGTTATAATTTAGTCACATATACATAATAATGTAATAGTAAGTTAAATTAATTTAATAGTAGGTTAATATAATAGTAAGTTAAGTTATGACAAAATTTTGTTTTGTTGCAAAGATATGTGTATGACATTGTTTCTAAAATATTTTTTATAATACGAAGTCTAAGTTCTATTTTATAAGCCTATAAAATCTTGCATTTCTATATTTTGGAAAGGGTACTACATATTGCAGATTTTACTGTATTTTTTTCTTATTATATATTATACTTTTGTTTCTTATTATATATTATTTCTCTGAATTTTTTCAGGCTTACATTTTTTATTTAAATAAAAGTACCTAAAATACATAGAGAAATATTTTCCTACTTCAAACTAAAATTCTATTAGTGTTTACTGGTTTATAGTCAGTAAATACATTCTGGATTATTGCATAATAACTAATCATATCACAGAATA
>JAJIBD010008819.1:0-82021 GCA_021461705.1 Cryptotis parvus
GGGGAGCCCTACTCTGAAATTCTTCAAAAAGACCCGCTCCTACATTTTACCACTGAAGGCCATGGCTACCAGGGAGCCATAATTCCCTAAAAGCCAATGATATCACACTATACCATATATTGTGGAAAAAATTAATGCTCTTATATATAACAATTTGTTTAGGGCAAATTTACTCTAGAGGAGAGTAATCAGATTACATCAGCTTTTTGGGGTTAAAAAGGAAAGGTCCTTTTATTCAACTTGTTAATGGTATTTATATTAAAAAATAAATAGCTATACCATGATATTTAAAAGACACAGCCTTGTGCTTTTCATAGAAAGAGAATAAATAATTATTTTAAGTTCTTAGTAGGTACTTGGTAATTGAGTAATTCATTTATGTTCTCAACTAATATAATGAAAAGACAGTATTGAATAATTTCTTTATAAATTTTTGTAATAAAATATAATCCTGAATGCAGACTTATTAATCTCATGCTTAACTATTTTCATAATGTTGACTAAAATTATGAGACATAGTTCAAAATAAAACCAAAATAGTTCATTGAAACATTTACATCTCTATAAATCAGTAAGACTTGGTTCACACTTGAATGAACAATGGTAGTAGCTTCTACATGGCAGAAATTAATTTCTCAGAGAAGTCTGTTGACATCCTTAGTTTAATCCCTGGGTCAGGCTTCTATACCCTAATAGTGCATTGAGCAAACATTTATCCCTACTAACTGTAAGTGAATGAACACATTTTGGTCCAGTTAACCTATATTAAAACATCCTGTTCTAGGACACAGAGAAAAATGATACATTAGAAACCACAGAACTAGCAGAATGTTGAACATTTTATAAAAGGCACAGTTACAGAGACATTGAAATTCAGAGAAAGAGGCAGAAAGAATCAAGTGAAAAGTCAGGCAAGTGGGAATCTCCGCAGGAGACTGCTTCAGAAAAGTGGAGGAGAGCAGAGTAATTAGTCATGGAACGCCATAGACAGGAAAGGGTTGCCTTTTAGTCTCAAATTCTAGAGAATTATTAAAGTGAGAGAGAGAGAAAGAGAGAGAGAGAGAACAGCTTCAGTAATTACAAACTAAAGGAAAATATTAGCACTCTATCTTTGAAAGGTTCATTTTGAGACTCATTTTATATGAACTAAATGGCTACATAATTATTTTCCTATACATTTCCTCAGAAACTCTTACCTTTGGTTAACCTTAAAGTGTATCACGGTCTAGCACCCATATTCTTCCCAGACACCCAGAATACAGCACTGCAGTCCAGGAGAGCAGCAAGCGCTGACCCACAACACCAGAAGGCACCACCTCAGGGAGGGAAGCAAAAAATAGATCCTAAAGATCCGAAAGCATATCATCCCTCCAGGCATTTCTGCCACAAAAACTACATTTTTAGTAATATGTTTTATTGGCTTAGACCGATTTTCCCATGGAAGCTTTTGTATTTCAACCAGAGAAAGGCCAGTGTAATAAGGTAAATGACTGACCTAGATGGGGAAAGAATCAAAACAATTTGCCACTCAGAAAAATGTTCTTTGTGAAGAGATTGCAAGACTTAACAACTATAACAGCCTTAAGCAAAGATCTTTGTGCTTACACAAGGGCTATTAACTATTGTGCTCTGTCCTTTTAACATGTTAGCATCATGCCCCCTTCTACTTTAGATAACAGTTTTCTTACATAGCCCTGTGTAATGTCAGGGAACCCAATTTTTTTGTCAAAGAGGTGTTGTGTTACAGATTCTGAACTCTTCAACAGTTGAGAATCATTAGGTCCAAGACTCCAAAATCTAGACCTGTAAGATCCAAGAAAATGCAAGAATGAAGAATCAAATGCTCTGTGGATGGGTTCCCCCCCATTTAAATGCCTTTTCCGAACTAAAAATTTATACCTACCAATGCGTAACACTGTAAAACAGCCACAGTGACCCAGAAAATGACAAAATGTGGTTAGAACTGGGTGGCACCTTGATTCTGGGAAAACCTCATCCCCTACCTCTCCCTCCTCCCTAAAATATCATGAACATACTTTCCCTTTGTAAATTATCACATCTCTACATGAATAGAAGCCACACATTTGGTAGAAATGTTATTGCTGCTGGTATTATTTCTGGAGAATGCCCACACTGACTCTTCCAATGACTCCCTTAAGAAACAGGATTTTTTTATGTCTGCTCTTTCATTCTTACATATTTACTATTGTGTAGTAAGTACCTTAAAATAATCTATTTCTCTGAGTCCTGCTTAAATTCTGTTTTGTCAAATGCACCTTGTCCTTGAATCAAAACCTAATGTTTTTAGCCTTGACCAGGCACTTTCAGCAACATATTTGCTCACATTTCAGGAATTTTAGTCCCTCTGAATACTGCAATGGCCCACTGTCGGGAAGCCGCTGGGGGGTCCCCCCGAGTGTCAGGACAGAAGTTCTCTTCTACCTCCAAGGACTCCGGGGAACAGATGAAAACTCACGAGTCCGTGCAGCTCCAAAAAAGGCTTTTAATAGTACAAAAAGCTCTTCAACAGCACTCCAATATAATGAACAAACTCTAGCTCTGGTCCGAACTTAGACCATACAAAAGAGCCTAAGTCTCCCACCAAAGACAGAGAATCTCACCCGAGATGAGTCTTACCCAGAAGAAGGAGCAAAAGGCCAAAGAGCAAAAAGCCAAAATTCAAAAGCCAAAAGCAAAAGGCCGAGGAGCCAAAAGTCACTGGAGCCAAAAGCCAAAAAGCTAAAAGGCCGAAGGGGCCTCAAGTCAGTCCCTTTATATACACCAAAGTAATCCAGGGAGGGTGGTGTCAACAAAGAACCCTAAACAGAGTGTAGTGCCACACCCTATTGCAGGTATAAACAAAGATTATGCCAAGGACTAATCCCGAGATTATCTCTTATGTAAAACACTGGAGAGAGAGAAGGCTGATATAAAGTAATACATCTTAATTTCATGAGCTTCATGTAATCTAGATGGTACCCACAAGGTCCTTCTTATTATTATCTGCACCAGGGTGATTCTGAGTATCTTGTTCTCGTACTGAAAGGGTCACACTCGCCTGCTTAGAGCAAACTAGTATGATCCTTCCTATAGTCTTCCTATAGTCTCAACGCAGCCAGGATGGTAGTCTCCTGGTAAATTCTAACTGTCCCACGCTGGGTGCAGTGAGTATAAAGAGGAGCTGTGCCCAATCTAGAAAACATAGAAGTCTTAGTAGATGTATAAGTCATAAGTTATTCAATCAAGGTGACTTCTGTAATTGCCACACCCTCTAGCAGTGTTTACATAGAAGAGAGGTCTCATTAGAATGAAACTTGGCTTAAATAGATTAAGCTGGGAGTGGGCAAAACAGCAAAGCTCCCAGGTTAGCTAAACCTGTCCTCCAAGAGCCCGCTGTATAAATTATTATGACATTGAGCTAGTGATTAACATAACTGAATTTCCCAAAAAGGAAATTTAGCTGTTGATTCCAGGTCCATAAGATAACTTATTCTAAGGAAAATGCTTCATTTCTACAATAAATCTCAGTTCTTCTAGCAATGACAATGACTGAAACTCATATACTTCTGAAAAGCAGGGCAGCCACACACTCTGCTGTGCTGATTGTTCCAAATTAGAGTTCTGCCGCTCCCTGTGGGCATTCTGTTGGAACATATAGATTTTCTATTGAGCTGCTTGGGCTTCACTTCAGTTTTGCACAGTCGCCAATTTAAGCAGATTGGAGCAATATATGCAGCCTGGCTGCATAGTCAGCATTCAGATTGTCTTACCAGGATGAATATGATGAGCAAGAAGTCATATCCCCTGTCACAGAGGGAACCAGTGTGACCTAGCAGACAGAGTGAAAACTAGGGATCTTACTACATCGCATGACCATCCATTCCAATTCTCACTTTCTTTGTGTATAGATAAACTGGAAAGACAATGCCTAACTTTTTAGGATAATGAACTAGAGACAATACTCATAAAATACAGACCATGGTACCTAGCTTTGGTACTACTGGGTTACAATTGTTACTGTCAAAATGTCTTGTTTTTTAATATTTAATTGAAATATAGAAAGTTGACTGTCAGGGAGCACCACCGGGTCCCCGACAGTGCTGGGAAGCGAAGTTCCCTTCTACCTCCGTAGCCAGTGGGGAATGGATGAAGACTCAGGAACCGATGCAGTTTTAAAAGGGCTTTAGTATCACAGGTTCCAGGGCAAACCTCCAGACTCTGGGTTCCCAGCTAGGCCCCAGCCAGGTGTAGGCCAAGATGGCTGCCACCACATGTTGAGGCCCAAGAGAGAATGGAGAGGACGAGAAGCAAAACACCAAGGGAAGCCGAAATGGCAAAAGGAAGAAAAAAGAGGAGAGCTTCTTTTCTTCTTGCAGCTTATTTTATAGCTAGAAATCCGCTCAAACTCCCCAGCCCAGCCTGGGGAGTTTCTGGGCTGGGCTATCTAGAGATGAAGACAGGAAAATAGCTCTATAGAATGTAGCAACTTCAGGAGACCATCTGGTTGTTTACAAGGACCCAGAGCTAATTAAAAGCCTCCTAGCAGAGCTGGGAGAAGCTATAAGCTAAATGTAACTTCTCCTGGCAGGAAGGATCAAATGCCCTCAGGTAATTTCTCCCAGCACCTCACCTAATATCTTGAGCCAAGATCTGCCTGGAATTGCCTTTATAGGGTAGACAAGGGGTTTCTGAGATGGCATTTCTCTGTACCAAAGACTAATACTAATGCCAGTTAAATATTTCTCCAAGCCTTCACAAGAGTCCCGTCTACTTCACGGTAGTTTTGTATTTTAGTTGCCTTTGAGTTATCAGGGAGCCATGCTTGCTTGCTTGGAGGCAAACAGCATTTCTCTCTGGTCTAATTACTTAGAGATTCAACATGGCCAGACAAATATGCTGGTAAGATCTAGGTAGTCCCACGATGTTTGTGGTAGCATGAGAGAATATTTATACCAGCCAGTACAGAATACATGGTCAGATAAGACTGCCACATTCAGACTATCCCCCTATCTATGAAGTGACCTGCAGGAGGCAATCCAGGGCAGATGCAGAGGCCTAGGCTTTTAGGTGTCCTGCAACAGTTGACCATTTTCAAAAACATAGAAATATTAGGCATATTTTGTTAGCAGCAGAGCATTTGATTGCTAATAAAATATGCCTAATATTTCTATATTTTTAAAATGGTTAACTTTCTATATTTCACTTTTGACAATAACAATTTTAACCCAGTAGTACCAAAGCCAGTTAACAATAACAATAATGGACCTCATTCACAACAAATTTTGTTAGCACTTTCTTTTAACTAAGTGCTAACAAAAAATTAAAAAAACTTTTTATAGATAAAAAAAATTGAGTTTAATGAAGATGTTTCATGACCTTTGTATCATTATATATTTTGTATAAGTTAAAAATAAAACCATAAGGGCTTTTAGATGGTTTTAGAAAGCTTAAAATTTTTTCTAACTTTTTTCTTATTTTGTTTTTTGAACCCTACCCAAAATTGCTCATGGAGAGCTCCCAGCTCTAATATTGACTAACTCTTGAGAAACCACATGGCAAAGGGGTAAAACCAGATGTCCTACAGGAAAAGCATGCACTCAGCTCTTCGTACTACCCTCATAGGCTAGTTTTATTATTATTTTCAAGAAATTTAAAAAAAAAATTGGTTAAAGGGAAATTTTAATTTGTCATAATATTTAACCAGAGCAAACCACACATCATGCAGTAAGTCATTCTAAACATCCAGACTCTATAGTTCCTCAGATCTCCATCCAAGTGAAAACCTGATCTTCCCCCTTTAAGTTTCATCAGTAAATGCTCAAAATGAGAGCCTTCTACTGAGACTATACCGCCTACACAGCAAAGCCTGGCAAGCTACCTGTATTTTATTTACTTGTTGTGCCAAAAACTAGTAACAATTATGGACCTCAGTTCCATGATCTGAAGAATGGCTTTCAGGAGCAAGCAGATGCCCTTGGGTTACACTTGCTTGTGACAGGACTCATGGAGATGTTACTGGTGCCCACTTGAGCAAATCTATGAACAACGGGAAGACAGTGATCGGTATATCTAAAAATTTTAATGTGCATTAATTACTATATTCAAGTAATATATTACTATATTCTACCTTCTCACTAAGAATTTTAGAGTCTGACATGTGTATTTCTAAGAAAAATTAAGATGTAGCTTATAAAGAGCTTGTCTATATTGAGTATATTTAGTATCTCTATATTGAGTATATTTAGTATCCCTCCCACTCCTCCAATATTGAATTTTTATGAAGATAAAATAACATCAAGATGTGTCTAAACTATGTAACTGAGTTTTCAAAGGAAAGTCAAGGGACCTTGACATATTGGCAGAGGAACACTTACACTGGTAGTGTGTATAGTACTGAAATTTTCTAAGATTAATACTCTATTATTAATAATAGTATAAAATCACAGTGCCAAAATAAGCATTGCAAAAAGAAAAATGTTTAAAGTGCACTGCATGGTGGCTTGATTTGCTTATACTAAAATGATTAACATCATAGTTGAGCTAAATTTCATCCTTTTCATAGATATATAATTAAAAGCAAAATATGTCTTAGAGGAGATGTAGTGTAAAGGCCTAAATTTTGAATTAAAGGATTCATGTAATAGCTATTTATTGTTCTATTCATAAATTAGAAAGACATTTATAGAGAATTTACTCTATGCTAAACAGTGTAAATATGACAGCTTGATTCCCTTTTTTGCTTTCATATAGTCTATGTATGTGGAGATAATATCCACATTTTGTGAGGATTTAAGAAAGAAAATAACATTCACTCTGTACTCATTTATATATATATACATATATATACATATATACATATATATGTATATACATATAGCAAATCTGAACAAAATAAAGTCCTTAATTTTCTTCTAAACTAGGACCTGTATGTCCGGACATGCTGAGGTATGGAGTATGGGGAGAAAGTCACAGCTGAAACAGAAAGTGGGAACTAGGACCTGTATGTCCAGACATGCTGAGGTATGGATTATGGGAGAAAGTCACAGCTGAAGCAGAAAGTGGGATGAAGGCAGACATTCTAGAGAAGTGTTTCTCAGCAAAAGTTTCAAGACCTTATTGGCCTTTTAAAGCATGTTTCTGCCAGCAGAGTATAACATGGGTGGAGGGCAGCAAGAGGTCTATTGGAACCAGACTTGTTCATTGAAAGAAAAGGAGAGTAAGGTGAAGAATATGTAGGTAAAGAAGGTCTGGCCAATTTGTGAGCTGCATTCAAAGAGCTCCGATGGTTTGTTCTTAAAATGCTTCATTAAATAAAGTGACAAGACATAGCAATACACCTAAAATGACATCCAAATCCAAGATTAGTTAACTGAATAGTCATGCAGTTTGCTAAACTAGTAAACACAGAAGAAAAGAAAGTTTGAACGAAGATGCTAGATACTCTCAAACATCCAAGGAAAGATATCTAAGATAGAGTTATAAAGAGATTAGGTTTCTGTTCTGCTATTATAAGCTGAGCAAAAGTAGTCAAATACTTAGTATAGCACATTTTCCAAAGTCAGTATCAGTTACAATTATGAATAATCATAATGAATAACATTATTTTTAATGCATAAAAATGCAATTGTTGGGGTCAGAGTGATAGTACAGCAGAGAGGTTGCTTGTATGCGACTCAGTCTAGCCAGATTCTAGTTATTACTAGATCAAGGAAAAAAAAAGGCAAGTCTATCTATACCATTGAAAGACACAAAATGATATGTCTGTCACCTGCAAGTCTTGTTTGTCCCTCTGGCTGTCTTATTTGTCATGGAGGAAGCAGATGTCCCTGCTTAGTTGATCTCCCTGGGCTTGGGGTGGGGCGAGGTTGAAAGTATCTGAACAGGACCTGAGCCCTGTCCCTAGATACTGGTGCTCCCAACTAAACCACCTTCACCAGAATGAACATCCAAACACAAAAAGCCCTCTGGAAGATAGATATTGCCTTCCTGTCAGAATATATGACTAATGACACAGACTCACCTAGAGCTTACTTTGTGAAGCACCATTTACACCCTTACTTTTTAGGTTAGAGGGGTTTAAATGGAGAGAGCCTGGAGTAGGAGTCCTAGCTCCACTCCTGCCTCGACATGCCTCTTAGAGCCATCCTAGAGGCTCCTGAGCATTTATGGGGTGGCCCTAGGGGTCCCCCAGCACTGTGGGCCCAGGAAAGTATGGCATCCTCAGACTCAGAATTGAACCATCAGCCTATTTGGTAAGCATTGATGGGAGTAGTCTGTGGATTCATGAGCAATGTGTAGGAGTCCCCTCCTTTCCTGCAAATAAATGGAATCAGTCTAGACTTCTTGCTATAAACATGGGTTATAGTTAAAAAAAGGGGCACCCTTTTGGTAAAGGCTAAGATAAAAATTAGAACCTTTAACTTCCTGAATGTGACACCTGTAGCAATGAAAGAACACTGTGAAATTCTTAAAGATGCCAATCTACTGAGTAGCTAGTCTAATACAGCAAGGAGAAGTGTCAGAAGCATGTTTTTTCAGTTAGAATTAGTGCAATTACCTTGTTATGTCATGAAATGTCGTGGAAACCTCCCAAAATATGAAGCAACTTTAAGAGTTAAGCTATCATGATCACACAAGAAAAAATTAGCTAAGTTTATAGGAGATAAATATTGTAACCACAGACATGCTTTTCATCAAAATAAATAGGTTCCTTTAAGACACTTTCCATTGAGGTATACACACACACACACACGACAGCAACAACAACACAGTGCAACCTCCACCCCCAAAGACAGCAGGGTGTGATTCTACACAATCTACCATCCCCAACTGCACCACAGACCTCAACTGCTTCTGTCCAGCACCAAGCACAGCTAGAAGAGGTCCTGAAAAGAAAATTAGCTTGTTTTTAAATGCAGTCTCTGAATTCTTAAAAAGAAGAAAACATCTTTTTACATCAAATAAAATTTCAGTACCTTTTAAAGAAAGAATCAGCAAAGACTGGAGCGGCAGTACAGCCAGGAAGGCACTTGCTTGCATGTAGCCAACATGGATTCCATCACAAATATGGTCCCTGAAGTCCACCTGAGTGATCACTGAGCTCAGAGCAGGAGTAAGCCCTGAACACCCCAGAACTACACCTCCGTTTGTAGTTCCCCACAAATGGAGAAAATAAAACAAATTTTATAAATGTCAATAAGATGATGGATGGATGGATATATAGATGATAGATAGATAGATGATAGATAGATAGATAGATAGATAGATAGATAGATAGATAGATAGATAGATAGATAGATAGATAGATAGATAGATAGATAGATAGATAGATAGATAGATAGGTAGGTAGATAGATAGATAGACAGATAGATAGACAGATAGATAGAAAGGTAGGTAGATAGATAGATAGATAGATAGATAGATAGATAGAAGGTAGATAGATAGATAGATAGATAGATAGATAGATAGATAGATAGATAGATAGATAGATAGATAGACAGATAGATAGATAGATAGATAGATAGATAGATAGATAGATAGATAGATAGATAGATAGATAGATAGATAGAAGACAGGTATAAAAATGATCCACAGCTAATTGCCAGCTTTGTAGCATTCTTGATTTTCTCTGGGGATTGAAAAATCAAACTTTGGCTGGACCTCTGCTAACCTTCTGATTTCTCATTTGTGAAATAAACATGATAAAAATAGAATCTTTCTCACAAGTTTACATTAGTTTAAATAAAATAAATCTTGTAAACAGCTCTGTTAAAGTGTGTGTGCTCTAAATAACCATTATGTATCATTGGTAACTGCCATTCCTACAAGAAAATGTTTATTTTATTGAGTACAGAATGGATGATTAGTTTAGAAATTGGTTGAGCAATGTCAGAAATTGGGATAATTGGCAGATTCCATATTCTTTTGGCGTTAACTTTTGCTACATTAAACAGGTAACCCAAATCTGCTGAATTAAAAAGTTTCCTACTGAGAAGGAAATTGTAGTTGTGAAAAGAATTTTAACTGAAACTAGTATTTGGAAACAAGAAAGGGTAAGATGGTTTAGAATCTGCATCTTCATTTTGGAAAAAAAAAAAACATATCTACATGATATACTTTGGGACGCCCTCGACCGCCCGCGGTGAAGAACGACCACAACAGGATTCTTCTCAGAACACGCTTTATTGGAGCTCTTTTAGTTTGATACTTAAGATGGCGAAAAGGACCCCGATCCTTTGTGCAAGCTGCTTTTATACAGGGTTATTCGGCGTGTCCGTTTCCCATTGGCTGGCACAAACTGACGTGTCCACTTCCCATTGGCCGGCACAGGCCATACGAGCTCGTATGATCTGACAAAACATGCCCTGATTGGAGAAAGCCCAATCACGCCACGCCAGGGACACTGCACATGAGCGGGGGCACAGGACCCTGCGCATGTGCGAAAAGGCAACGTGGCAGTGGGCGGAGTAATGGCGCCCTAAAATATACAATTTACAATACTCTCACTGACAGGGTTCCATGAACACAATACTCCAATACCCCACACCCGCCAGTGTACCTATTTCCCTACACCATTGTCTCAGCGTTCCCCCTCCCTTCTTCCAGGCTCCCCTTCATCTCACTGCCCCATATTCCTCTCCATACTTCTGCTAGTGCAAGTCTAGGTCTGTGGACCTGTTTCTGGATTTTATTGCCTTTCGCTTTTTTTGCTATTTCCCAAATGTACTTTTTCTTATGCCTGTATAAAAGGAAAAAACATACATGTGTCTTCTTGTTCTTATCTTAAGATGTTTCATCATTATGCCAACTATCCGCATAAAAAATAAAATAAAACAGAAGCTAATCATATGCTCTCCCCATTTCTTATATGTACCAATATTATTTATACAATATTACATATAAAACTCAATTATGAGAAAACTAATACTTGAAAAGGTGAAATAAAGTAAAAAATTCCATTCAAACATTTTAACATGGATCATCCAAAATGAATTCATCAAAGTTATCCTTCAATGAAAAAAAGTACTTTCAACTCTTATCAAGCAAATTTAGACCACCAGGCAGTAACTGAGAGGCTGTTTAAACCCATGTCTTACATATAAAAACATAGAAGAGGTCCTAAGTAGTTGACACATTAGCACAGATGACTGTCTAATGTTTTAGTCATTGTAGCGCAGACTAATAATATAAAATATAGATATAATGGAAATAACTAAATTGGGAGCTATAATATGCAGGCTTCTATTTTTTACTAAAATGAAAGTAAAGGCAGACTTCCATTGATTTACATTCATTCTTACTGTGCCTATAATTTGCACTTCTGTATGAACCCAGTTCTTTCCAGGAGCAAGTTGAAAATCATAGCTATGCAGTTTTATGAGGAAATCTGATCAGTCAGATGAGAACCTTCTTCCTGCTTTTTTAAATTCCCAGTCCAATTCATTTTCTGTCCGTATTTCTCCCAGGAGAGTGGAGATAGGAGTTTCTTCCTTTCATCTTCAGCTAGAATCTCATGGCTAGTGCTGCCAATATTTCTGCAATAAAGATCCTTAACTAAGATGAATTAACTCCAGTCTGGCTCTCCTTGACTTTTTTTCTCTCTCATTATCTGCTCTTTTGCTACGCCTTGAATCTTCCTGACCATTGATCTAACAGAGAGTGCGTGATTCACCAAGTGCTATATATTTGCCTTTAAGTAGACACAGAGGCTCGGTTCCAGGAGCACCCAGTGATGTGCAGAGGGATGAAAACGCTGCTTTCCCTGCTCAGTCCAGTCATTGAATCACTGACTTAAGTTTCTCTACTGTCCTGTGCATCACAAATATCAGCTATGGTGAAGTTTAATTCCTTCATCTGGCAAAAAGAGAAGGGGGGGCAAGGTAAAATGTTAAATGTAACTAAAGAAAAAGCAAAATAAGTTTGTTTTTAGCACTATTATTCTGAAGCATAAAGGCAAGAAAGGAGATATCTTCCCTCGTAACTTTTGTACATTATTATTTAGTGTGATATTTAGGTTTCTGTGTACTAGATATGTGACAAAGTCAATGATATTTATGTTCATTTTTTCATATTTCCCCTTTTAGAATATTTCATATATTTTTATTGTCAGGATCACACATGATCATCACCCTATTCTCTCTGATAATTGATAAAATCCATTACTGTGTACTGTTTTTTTTTTTTTTCTTTGGGGGAGGTCACGCCCGACGATAATCAGGCGTTCCTCCTGGCTCTCCATGCAGGACTTACTCCTAGTGCTTCGGGGACCATATGGAATGCTGGGGGATCAAGCCCATGTTGGCCATGTGCAAGGCAAATAGCCTATCTGCTGTACTATTCCTCTGGCCCTGACTGTGTAAGTATTGAGTAAAAAAGTAAGCCAATAAGAAATTTGGGGGACTGGAGTGATAGTCGAGCGGGTAGGGCATTTGCCTTGCACGCAACCCACCTGGGTTCGATCCCGGCATCCCATAGGATCCCCGAGCACAAGGACATAGGGGTTCCATCTCCAGAATGGCATATCCATCCATTTCCGAATGGCATATCCATCCCTGAGCCCCGAAGCAGCATCCAGGATCACAGAGACAGGAGTAAACACTGAGCATAGCCGGGTGTGGAAAAAATAAGAAAATAAATAGAACGACCAATGGATTCATCTAAATTATCTGCTGCTGTTCCCGACCTCCGCCCTCGGTAACAATACGAAGAACTAGTCTGTAAAACCAGCAATGAGTCTGGGCTCAACAGTAGAGCTCAGACTGTGTGAGTGTGAGGTCCGCGCTTCAACCCCAGAATGATCAACAACTGGGTAAGAGGAGTTGGGTAATTATAAGATAGCATGTGATACGATGTATCTGATGAAGGATAAGATGGATAAGATAGCATGTGATATGATATATATGATGAAGGATCCGTGTACCAAAACACCGGAATGTCTAAGACATTACACTAAAAGATAAAATCTCCCTTCCTTCCCATGTGACCTTTGAAAAATCCAAAGTTCCTTTAAAGAATCCTTTCCACTAATGGCGTGGTTACAGGCGAAACACTCTGACCTTTGCAAACACAAGGCATGAAATTCTGAACGTAACTTCTAAAATCGATTAATAAAGACAGCATAGATATTTACCTATGGAGTTAAAAAAAGAAAAGTTTCTGGGAAAAAAAAATCTTCTTAAAGCTTCCAGATAAACAACCTAATAAATAATAAAGGTCACGTTGACTACAGAAGAAACTTTTTACCTCTTCTAAATAATCACCACTGTCTGGCTGTTGTCTGATAAGAGAGTTAATTATCCCATATTTCATTGTTAAGGCAAACTAAGTTCTCAAATAGTCACCGTGGGAAAGCGTACCAATTTCTGCGTTTCAATCCATTTTCTTTGTGACGTGAAAGTGACAGTTTGATGAGAGAAAAGTGCTTCCCTTCCTTGTTCCCCCTGAAGACCAAGTTCCCTGCTGGGGTCCTCCTCAAAGTTCTTTCTCTTGCTTAGCATCAGCAGTTAGAGGAAAGAGCTAATTAATTTAACAACTGTCATAAGTTTCTACCATAGGAGCACTGCCTGCCCCCACACCTCAAGACAAGGTCATTATGCCTCACACTCAGCGACTTGCCCTTTTAAATCTCCAGGCAGTTTCCTGAGATCCAGTAATAGGTGTGAAATGGATTTTACAAGTTGTCATCTTATCTCACACATTTCCTTTTCAGGCTAATTCCTTAAAGATGATGATGATGATAATAATAAGAATACAAATAATAATAATAATAATAATAATAATAATAATGAGTTATTCAGTGAGCTGATTTTGAGCAAATGGCTTAAATTTCTCATTGCACTGGAAATAGAATGTATTCATACAGTTCTAAATTTAGGAACCCTCAAGTGTGTTGTTCCTTGCTTTTCAAACAAAATCCTTATTCAAAAAAAAAACGTATTTTCCATTCCTCTTTCCATCATAGACTCACTTTCCTTAGACTCATTACATGTTGTCATAAATGTTTTCAGTTTAAACACTGCAAAGCTGAGACTGATCAGAACAAAAGGTTTCTATACAATGTCTCCATTAAGTTTAACTTTTTCTTAATATTGTCATTCCAACATCATAGGGTAATGATGACTTTTTAAAAACATAAATTAAAATGAATTCAAAAATACGCAGGTAAACAAACATATTACCCTGAAATGTTATTACTGCATCATTAGCCAGTATAATTTTCATGAATACTATTAAATCAATGACAGATAAGTGAAATATTCAGTCAGTCTCTTGATTGGGAACTTGCACTGCATGCAGCTGAACATGGTTCATTGGTACTCCATCTGGTCCACTGAGCGCCTCTTGGCGTGATTCCTGAGCACAGATCCAGAAGGGAACCCTCAACACTGCCAGGGAGCTCAAAAACCTAAAAAGAAGAAAACGGTCCATCTTTTCTTATCCCTACTAGTGTTTCTTTGCATAAGCCACTTCTCTATCAACTCATCAATCCTTAGGTATTAGGGTTGTTAAGATACCTTAGCTATTCTAAATAGTGCTGCAATAAACATAAGTGAATAGATGTCTTTTCTAGTCAGTGACTTCAGGTTCTTTGATAGACACCTAGGATTGGGATCGCTGAATCATGATGCAGTTCAATTTGACTCAACTTCATACTCTTTCTGATAGAGGCCAAGCTAGTGTATATTTCTAGCAATAGCGAATGAGACTCCTTTACATTCACACTCCTCTCACCATTTCTTTTATCTGATATTTTGATATATAATAGGCCTCACTGGTTGATGTTATATAACACTGTCATTTTGATTTGCATCTCCCTGATAATCAGTGATGATGAATGCTATTTCATATGCCTGCTGGCCATCTTATATCTTCCTTCTGAGAGGATGCCATACCCACAGGTGCTCAGGGATTACTCCTGGTTATATGCATAGTGGGGCTGTGGGTGCCAGGGACTGAACGTGGGTTGGCTATGTGCAAGGAAAGTGCTGCCTCAATACTACGTCTCTGCACCCACTCCATCATTTATGACTTAATGAGGAAGTGTGTCTTCTCCCTATTTTTGATGGTAAGTTTTATGAGTGTTTTATGTATCTTTGATATTAACTTTTTGTCAGAAGTCTGATATGTGAATATTTTCTCCTAATCGATAGTATATTTTTCAGGTTCTGTGGAAGCCGGTTTCATATTACATGATCTCATTTTGCTTAATTTTGTTAGTTTTCTTGCCAATGGAACTGTAATTAATTTCCTTAATTATTTACTTCTTGGGATTTAATTTTTCTGGATTCAATTATAAATTGTATTTTTATTCTTTCTGTTATAGTTGATTATGTGCATATAGAAATGCAACATACTGGCGCTGGAGTTATAGTGTAGTAGAGAGAGTGTTGGCCATGCACAAACCTGGGTTAAATCACTGGCATCTGGTGGCCAGAGCACTGCGAGGAGTAATTCCTAAGTGTAGAACCAGGAGGAGCCCCTGAGCATCACCAGGTGTGGCCCCAAAACAAATAAACAAAAAATCAATAAATAATACATAACAAGTTTATTTAGACTGATTTGTATTCTACCACTTTATTGTGGTTTGGTGTTTCCAAAATATCATGGTCAATATTTTGGAATTATCTATTTGGACTGCCATGTTGTCTGACACCAATGATCATTCCACTGCTCCTTTTACCTTTTATATTGTTCCTATTTCACCATTCCTTTTATTTCTTCCCCTTGCCTACCACTGTGACTAGCATTTTAGTAGTATGGTAAATAATAGTGTTCAGGGGAAACATCCTAAACTTGTGCTTGATCTTAGAGTAAAAACTTTCTGTAATCTATTACTGATATGATGTTACTGTGGTTTTATTTTATATAGCCTAATGCAGGCTTTACTATATTCAGATAAGTTCTTTACTGATTTTGTATAGTTTTTTTTCTATTATAAAGACTAGAATTTTGTTAAAAGCTTTCTCTTCCTCTGTGTATCTTGATATATTTACTTTGTCCTTGGTAATTGTGGTCACTTGTCACTTGTCTTCCCATTGTTCATCCATTTTCTTGAGTGGGCGCCAGTTACATTTCCATTCATTGGGAACGAGGTCCTTTATTGTTATTGTTTTGGGCATATCGAATCCACCATGTGTAACTTGCCAGGCTCTGTCATGGCTTTGGGTTCACCCAAGGGGGCCCAGTCTTTTTCTTTGTCAGACCATCAACCATCCAGGGGCCACGGGGCAGAGCCCTGGGTCTAGACAAGCCTGACTCCTGTCTGTTACCTGCTGACGCAGCCGGGCACTGCAGCCACACCAGTAAAATAAATTGATGTAATATTAACTCTGCTCTGCCACCCAGCCTTCCCTCAGCCTTTGCTCCTGGGCCGTGGGGCTGCAGACTTATGTGTCCTGCTCTCCTCTGTTGTGGCCACTGGTCACATGCTTGGGCACAGGTCCACACAGAGCTGTATTCCTAGTGTCAAGTGCATGCTGTGTTTTGTAGAGCACAGAGTCAGTCTCACTGTGGTTGCATGTTGAAAAATAATATTTTGAGTTTATTGAGGTTATAAGGTACACTTAGAACCTCAATAGAGTTAGTTTCACTATTTACATTATTATTTAGGTGCCAGTGATCAAACCCTGGAACACATGTTTATACTCTACTTCTGAGCTAAATCCCTAAATATTTAATTTTAATTTTGTTCATATATTTACATATTTTGTAAATTTTATATATGTATATATATTTTATATATGTATATTGTAAATTTTATATAGGTATATAAAACAAAATATGTACGGCAGAGCCAAGCAAGCTACCCGTGTTGTATTTGACATGTTAAATACCAGTAACAATTATAGACCTCATTTCCAAGACCTGATGGAATGGTTTGAGGCTCTTTATGTTCCTGGAGCGGTATGATGCCCTTGGGCTATCTCACATGTGACAGGATGTATTGAGATGTTACTGGTGCCCGCTCGAGCAAATCGATGATGGGATGATGAACGGGAAGACAGTGATACAGTGATTAACTTTGCCACTCATAGATGTGCTATAGCACATTAATTGATATGCTTACATTGAAATATTCCTGCACACCTAGGACAAATCCCACTTGTTCATGATGTATACATGATTTATTATATAACGGGATGTGTTTTGTTAAGATTTGGTTGAGGAGCTTTGCAACTGTATTCATCAGAGATATTATTTTGAACTTCTTTATTTTTTGGCATCAAGGTAGTGTTACTTCACAAAAAACGTTAGAATTCCTATTTGTTCAATTTCTTGGAAGAATTTGAAGATTAATGTATGAACTCTGAAAGTTTGATAGAACGCACTAGTAAACCCATTTGAATCATTTGTTGTCATGGAGACTTTCAAAATCTTATTTGTTCTTTCAAAGAATCAGTTCTTGGTTTTATTGGACTATTTAGATTATCTTTTTTCTCATTCATTTACTTCTGCTTAAGTTTTATTATTCCCTTTTACTAGCTTTGAGTTTTATTATTTGTTCCTTTTTGGGTCCCTTAAATGTGGATTTTTTTTTATTTGAACTCTTCCTTTTTTCTTAATATAACCCTTATTGACATATAAATTCCCTCTTAAACTCCTTTTGCTGTGTCCCTTATGTTCATATGTTTTTTGTTCTCTTTTTTTCAAGAAGCCAATTACTCTTTCTTAATTTCTTACTAACCCAATACTTTTTCAATAGCAGTGTATCTATTCTCAATAGTTACATGTCTATTAATATATGTACAATTTCATTTTTCTATTCTGTATTTTCACGATTTTGTATGTGGTCTTTTCATGACAATTTGTACCTTTAATAACACTAGAGATTTTAAAATAAGACATCTGGTGTGATTTTAAGTCTATACTTCCTTCTTCTCTAAACATATATCTGAAATTTAACTCTTCAAGTTGGCTATTGTTTTATTATTTTCTCTGGTTCACTTGTATCATTTGTACATTGGTAAAAGTCTTCTGGGGTTGGAGTGATAGTACAGCAAGAAAGGCACTTGCCTTGCCACAGAAGACCTGGGTTGGTCCTGGGCACCACATATAGTTCTCTGAGAACCACCAGGAATGATCCCTGAGCACACAATCAACAACGATGAGAACAACTTTTCTTTGGTTGTTTTCTCCTATTTCTCCTCTGCTGTTTCAATCGCTCTAATCAGACTCTTAATTTCACCTTAATAGATGTTTCTCCCCTTCATATAGTGCCTTAGCTGATAACTGTTAATTATTTCAAAGTATTAATCCATCAATCATGATATGCTGGCCATTGCCATCTCGTATTACCTCTTCTAATTTGATACCTATTTCCTCAGGTATAAGCATGATCAACCATAACTTTTCAGACTTCCATTTGTCAGTATGATTATCTATCAAGCTTTTATCTTGAGCATGTGTTTATCATTAAAGTTCCAGTGGATTTCATGGAAGCAGCAGAAAGTTATGCTTTCTTTTTTTTCAAATCCAGCCAGACACTGCAATCCTCTTAATTGATAAATTCAGGCTATATACTGTTAGTGACAATATTTAGATTAAGAAATCTATAGATATTTTTCCATATAAAATCTAGGGGGTTTCTGTTGTTTTTCTAACTTGTCTTTGTTTCTTGTCCTTTTGTATTTTCATCCCATTTAAATTTCATCTTTGTCCGTTGTGTAGAGATTAACTTCACTTTTGCCTCTAGTCTGTTTTGTTAGAGTATTTTAGCTTTGGAATTATTATGAAGTATACATGTAGAGTTCAAATCTTATATTACAAGTAAATTTAAAGTAAGTCTTGAAGAGGCTCCATTATTAATTACCTTCTTCCATATTTGATATATTTTAAGTATCTAAGTTATTCTAAGTGAGGCTACTTTGCCTTTTATAGAACCTTTTTATTTTTAATATATTAGCTATATTGTGCCATTCCATTTTGGTTTATGGAGTTATATTTGAAAAATCTGCAATGGTTTTATGGGAGTTCTCTTATATAAGAATCTCTTCTCTTAGGATTTTTTTTCTTTAGTTTTATTTTTTTTTAATTTGTTTATAATGCAGATTAGTTGTTTATCTCTTTGGGTTTATTTTATGTAGAGCTCTGAACTTTTTGGATATTGCCATACTTTTCCTTTTTCAAATTATGGGAATTCTTTGCCTTAATTTTTCACTTTCTTTTCCTCTTGCAGAACACTTATGAAGTAAATGTTCTTGATATTGTCCCATAAGCATATTATGTATTTTTCATAAAAAATAATTTTTTTCTGGGGTTGGAGAGGTCATAGTATAGTAGTTAGGTGCTTGTCTTTCACATGGCTGGGCAGTTAAATTCCCAGTGCCACATACTGAACATTGCCACAAGTGATCCCTGAGAACAGAGGTAGGAGTAAGACATGGAGTAAGCCAGGAGTAAGACTTGAATGCAGCTGATGTGGTCCAGAAACAAAGCATTATTTTTTTTCTCATCTGTTCATTTTTTCCTCTGGTTTCTCCTACCTTATTTTTAGTCTCAGCCTCTGACATCCTTCTACTGAGCCTCCTTTTTGTGTTTTTTTATTTCAAATTCTCTGTTCTTTGACATAGTGATTTGTTTGTATTTTCTAATGCTTTCTCTGTTCTAGGTGTAGTTATCTCACTTTTTATTTCCTGATGACAATGAATTACCTTAAGATCATAAAGTTTCTTTATGATCCAGAAACACAGATACATGGGGCAGAGCTGCTACCGGCTCTCCCCACATTTGGCTGATCATGAGTCAACCAGGAGGGAGGGCGGTTCTTGCCCTAGCCCACCACCCCAATAGAGCCTTGGAAGAAGCCAGAGGAAACCCCCCACCACTATAACAGCCATTTTCAATGTCTGGACTCACATCTTGTCAGAGCCCCACCCAAAAGAAAAGCTGATCTCAAGCCTGGCTTGTCAGAGCCCCACTCTCTAAAAAGCTGATTTAAGCCCAGGTATGCGGGTCTCAGCAGCTAAAGTCATGGTGCTTCTATGGAGATGGGTCCCTTTCACCAACCTCTGTCCCATCTGGGAGGCCCTGTGGACCCACACACAAACTGCTCCAGGCTGTCAGGTGTGATCCAGAGACAGATTCACAGGGCAGAGTAGAAACCAATCACGTTCTAGAAATTCAGATGGTCAAAGCAAAAAGAGGAGTAGACCAGATTAGCCCATAACAAACCAGAAAAAAAAAGCCATGACTATATCAATACCATTACCAATATGGGCTGCAGTGGTCAATATAATTGGTGCCACCTGAGGAAGCAGGCATGGGGTTGGGGGGCAGTGGGAAATTTGTGTCTTTGGTTGTGGGAACAATGTGTTGGATGATGAAATGTTAAATAAAAATGAATAGTTAAAAAAAGACTTTTCAAAGTCTTCTCTGGTAGTTTTCATAGCTGTAATGTGCTCAAGGACCTTTCTAGACTTTAGTCTTTGTCTATCAGTGCTGGTAAATTCTTTAAGAGCACCAGGTGCTCTTAAAGACTAGGCCTGAGGGCCTGAGTTTATGCAGCCTGACTAGCTAGTGAATATTGTGCTCACTAATCACAAAGATTGTGTCTCTGTGTTTGGGTAATTCTGATTGATCACTGGGAATTTACAATCCTGAGTGTCTTGCAGCAGTCACGACACCTATTAGCAGAACTAGATAAAACTCAACACTCACAGTTGTGACCTCTGAGAGCACCTACTATGTCAAAGTGAAGTTAAGTTTGGCAATAATTGGGTAATGGTAAAAAAAAGAAAGAAAACCAGAAGAAAGAAAGCTTGCCACAAATGTGATTGCATGGACAGAGGAGGCACCAAAATGACAATAATAGTAGAAATGGTTACTCTAGATAAGAATTGAGTATTGAAAGTTGGTAAAGGAATATAAATGGCAGATAACCTTTCAGTAAGAGAGAGACAGAGAGAGACAGGGAGGAGTGGGAGAAGAAAAGTGCCTACTTTAGAGTTAGGGAAGGGGCAGGAGGGAAAATATAATCAATAGTAACAATTACTAAGCTATTTGTCTTTGCTATTTTCTGGCAGTAACCATCATACCAGGCTCAGTCAAAACCAGGAAATACACTGCGGTATGACAATGCAGGGATTTGGTTACTCCACGCTTGGCCTGGGCTACAATCAATTGTTTAAAAGCACTTATGCATCAGGTTGCCACTGCTTTGCTATTGTCATACAAAACTACAGATGACTTAGTAACTTGTATGTACCTGTATGTGTGTGTGTGAGAAAGAGAGAAAGAGGATAAAGAGAGAGAAAAGAGAGAGAGAGTCAGTGGTTGTAGGGGGTGAGTGAGGTGTAAAATAAGGTTTATGTAGAGACTAGGGTCTCAGTCATAAAAGTTATAGAGAATTCCTACTAGGGTCAAATGGTGGCAAACAGGTGATGGGGTCATCTGATTCCTTGTGAAGTCCTGCAGGACGAACTTCAACTCTAGTGGCTCATTCAGAAGCACTGAGAAGAGTCAGCTAGAACACCAGGAGGAGCTAGGTGGGTTGTTGCTATTGGTGCCTACACAGAAGTTCCCCAGCCTTCCATTTCTCCAACCTTAGCTTTGGGAACTAGAGCTCACGTCATGAATGTTCCTTCAAGGTGCTTCTGTTTTAAAGAGGGTTCAAAGATGGAATCTCCCAGCAATGTTTAGAAGTCACTGAGTAAAGGCCTCTCAATTCACATATCCTGTTTAGTCTCTTGCCTTCTGTTCCAGGGTGTGATTAGGGAAGGGGCGGGGCAGGGGTTGCTTAATTCTGCTGCTCTTGGAAAAAAAGTTCTGCATGCCTCAAAATTTCAGATCACCCCCATCCATCAGTTGGCACCCAATCTTTCTGTTCATCACAGCACAGAAGCACACTTCAGTCTCTAACTCTCAGGTCCTGCTTGTTAAGCCACATATTTTTTTTCCTCTGGGAAGACTGACTCAGCTTCCTTTTTGTTCTTTGCAGCAGGACCACAGACAGAAATCTATATCCAGTCCAGTTTTGGGTGTAGAGTTCAGCAATCATGAGAGAGTGCTGCAGATTCCCAATCCAACCATCACTGTCACCTTCTCTATGAGATTTTAAAAACATGACATAGGACGAGGGGACAATGTTTCAGACAAAGCAGTTAAGGTGGTCAACCTGTCTTTGTTTTGGCATGAAAAGTGAGCAGATCCTCCTATGTCCTTGAAGTTCACTAACTACTAGCTTAGCTCTCCATAGGTTATGGTAGAAGTTATAGTGGAAAGTGCGGGGAGGGGAGAGGGAGAGGTACCTGGTAAACTAGTTACATCTGATCATCTTCAATGAGTCCTTTTAAATCTAACAATATAGGCGGTAACCAGTCAGATAGATTATGAAAATGACTAAGGAGAAAGAATCAGAGCACTTCAAAAGGGGAACACAAGTCTCTCTTAGACACTATCTTTAAACCCTGAAGAACGGCAGGGAACACAGCACACAGCTGGAGAACCAAGGAAATCCCAAGGGATGGAGACTTGTGCTAGCAGCAGGTTTCGAGAAAGGGAGACCACAAAGTAATGCAATAAACCAGGAAGGCAGTAATGGACTTCAGGACAAAATAAATGAGAGACCAGTGTCGAACAAGGATGAGGTAAAGAGAACCCTAGAAAACATGAGGCCCAAGACTACCTCCTTCAAGCTTTATATAAACAATCATAACTTCACAACTTCTGAAGTTTTGTGTGGTGGCTAATACTACATTCAAATTTCACTTCCCACTTAGGAGCTAGGAACATTCCCAGGAAGACTAGGCTATCAGTTTTCCTGTAAGAGGAGTCACATAGCACGTTTACCAGGAAGGACTTCATAGAAAATTGATTGCTTCATTAACGAGTTGGTGAATGAATGGTGAATGAAAGAATGAATGGAAAACCTCCCTTTCTCCTAAAATCAGGAGACACTTCTGATTTCCTAAAAGCAGGAAATGTCAACGTAAAATATATGTTCCCAAATCAGAAACAGACACTCATGAGCAGATAAAATACGGGACAAGAACTTGAGTAAACAAGCACTATTTTGCTCATTTAAACTTGTTTTCCAAAGTACAACTCTCAAGAATTTGCCTGATCTGCCTATTCTTCACAGATTTATTGCTCCTTTACCTAAAGGATTTACTAAAAGGGCAGTGCTGGTCATTCCACACTTTATGAAAAAAAAATAAATTATTTATTCATGAACAAAATTAGGTTATTCTTTTCTTTTTGCTAGACTCTTTCAAGTCAATTTATTACTTAGACAGACAAAGGAATTGGAAAAATGGAAAGAAAATGCCTTTGCAAATGATCCCAACATTATCAAATTTGAAATAGTGGTGACTCCAACCTGCACCATCAGGTGAGGAATGCTAATAGGTAAGACAATCAGCATCAGACCAGGATGAGACTAAAAGACAAAGTGGATCCACCTGACCACCTGTCAAAATCAAGTCAATCACTCAGCATGCTTGATAGCCAAGGCAGCTGATGGATATCATCAGTAGTAATGAGCACCAATCAACCATTTTAAAAAAGGAATTGAGTTATAAATGGTTGTCTAAAACTGTGTAGATAATATTCTGAAATCAAATACCAACTATAATTTAGTCATTAAGATCCACACAGCCAATAAGATGTATTTTATTTCATCCCCGAAGGTCCATTTTTTTCGTTATAGAAGTAATACATGTTTGAGCTCCTTTTATCTCTGTTCCCCATCTTCTGATGGAAGTACTAATGAGCTGTAAAAAGGCCAAGAGGCAAACAAAATAAGGGTGGACTAAGGAAGGACAAGGATAATTTACAAATGAAAAAATGACTTCTACAATAATTAAGAATTTAATGAAGTGAAAAAAATCATTTTAAAGATGGCTTTCTTTTATAAAATACTAGAGAATAGAAATTCTTAAGGTGTTTTCCACAAAAAACTCTAAAGTTTCATGTAACTTTGACTCTTCTTATGAATAAACATTGTCTACAGAAGACTGGCTGAGTCTAGCATTCCTAAGGGATCTTGCTATAGAAACCTGTACTTTCCAAAGGACATATATAACCTAAGGGTTAAGTTGTGAAGAAAATTGTGTGCTAGGCACAGATGAAGTATTGCAAAGGGATTAAATAAAATAGTACTTGGATATGGGAAACCTAAATATGAGGATATAAAACTTAAGCTCAAAAGGACTTTAATTAAGTCATTTGTAAACTTAGCCCAATATCAGGAATTACATAAATATTGTCTTATTTAATTTTCCAAAGAATCCTATGAGTCCCTCTTGGTACCATTTTTAAGGACATGTCAAATTGAGAATCAGTTATCAACCGACTTGTTCATAGAACAATTGGAAATGTTAAAATAAAGACTCTCTGGGTGAGGTATAAGGCTCAATCATACAGCATTTTCCTTGCATTATGTGTGAGATCCAGAGCTTGAACCCAAAAGGAAGGAAGAAGAGACTTTACAACAGCAGAATCACAAAACATTTCACTTACAATACAAAATCAAGGGCTGGAAAGTAGGAGACATAGGGCTGTGAACAAAGGGTCATTCAACAGCATCAATCAGAAGACATAAATTTCTACTTACTGGAGACACTCTAGTATTTGGATAAAAAATAAAGACTTGGAATGAAAGGTTGGAAAACAGTCATCAGACTAATAATAGATATTTATAAAGCAAGATGGCCTTGTATCAAAATAAACAACACTCAAGTTATAGAAAGTAATAAAAGATATATGCTTCCGATACCAGTGTACAGGCATTGAAAGCATACGTTCATATACTCCCAGAATGAACACCAATTGGGAACTCTTTGGCACCATTGCGGCAACATGGGAAGATACCATCTTTGACGAGATCGATGAAGAATACAACTGACAGCTTTAGCATCTCTATGATAGTGTGAGAATGCTGAGAGAGAAAGAGAGAGAGAGGGTCACAAAAGGATGCCTGTCTTCAAAAACACTTGAGTTCATTTGCCAACATGGCATGGTGTTGGCCAAATGCTAATGTCCAAGCTTGTAAAGCAGTGCAGAGAAGCGATAAAGGAAGACCTCAAAGAGAAAAGAGCATAAATACTGGAAGATGCAGCAGAAGCCAGGGAAAAGCATTCACACCGCCTGCCTGTCCCTTTGGCCAAATATAAGACCACGATGACTGCCCTCCAATGCCCTGATGGATCTATCACATCTTCCAGAAAGGCAATGGAGACGATTATCCATGACTTCTACTCAGATCTCTTTGATAGCCACATCCACCTGCCCACATACCAAATTCTGCAGGATGGATATGTTGTTCCCAAAGTTCTCCCTTCTGAAATCCGGCATGCCATTTCATCGGTAAAGAAGGGAAGAGCACGAGGCCCAAACAAAGTCAGACCCAAATACCTGAAGAATCTGCTGTCGGCACTCATCAATACACTGGCTTGGCTCTTCACATGCTACCTGTCTGAATGCAAGGTGCCCTCACAGTGGAAAACCAGCAGGACAGTTCTACTGTTCAAGAAGGGAGACATCCATGACACTGGAAGCTATCACCCCATCTACCTGTTGTCTGTCATCTACAAACTGTTCACTCGAGTCATCCTGAACTAGATTGGCAGAACATTAGATGAAGGATAACCATGCAAGAAAGCTGGCTTCCAAAAAAGGATTCAGCACAATCGACCACGATCCACACGGTAACCAATCTCATTGAGGTTTGTAGGGAGTTCAAGATATCTCTCTGTCTCACATTCATTGATTTAAAGAAAGCCTTTGATTCTGTTGAAACCAAAGTGGTTATCAAGGCCCTAGTCAAACTGAATGTTCAAACCCAAACATTAAGATCCTTCGTGAGCTGTATTACAGATTCACCACTAGGATCTCACCATTCTACAAGGAAGTGATCATTGATGTCAATAGAGGGGTTCGGCAGGGTGATACCATTTCACCAAAACTCTTCAGCACCACCCTTGAGAACATCATGAGACAATTAGAATGGGAAGGAATGGGAGTGAAGATAGATGGTTGGCAACTAAACCACCTCCGCCGCTGATGACATCGTTCTAGTAACACCAAACATTCGCCAAGTGGCACAAATGCTGGTTGACTTCGACAGAGAATGTGGAAAGATAGGTCTACAGCTGAATCTCAACAAAACTATGTTCATGAAAAAATGAATTAGTTCCAGAGGCCCCATTCACTCTCAATGGAACAAACATCTCTGCATGCAGCAGCTATGTGTACCTAGGCTCGAGAAGTCAACATGATGAATGACCTAAAACCTGAGCTGCTCAGGAGGGAAGAGAGTGGCATGGAATGCCTTCAAAAAGCATCGGAAAAAATAGCTAAAAGGACAAAAAGAATCTCCGGCCCCGGGCACATCTCTTCGACTCCACTATTCTCCCTGCATTAACATATGCCTCAGAGACCTGGGCCCTACAAAAGCAGGATGAGAATGCTATTCGGGTCTCCCAGAGAGGAATCAAAAGAGCTATGCTTGGAATATCACACCTCACTCAAATGATAGAAGGAACCCGGAGTTCTGACTTTCATCGCCATTCTAGAGTCAGGGACGCTGTCTCACTTGCCAAAGCATTGAAAATCAGATGGGCTGGACATGTAATGCGATTTGGAGACCACTGCAGGACTAGAGCCATTACCGAATGGATCCCACTGGACGTCAAAAGATCAAATGGCCGCCCACCTGCAAGATGGTCATACTTCTTCGTCAAATCCCTGAACAAACGGTTTAAGGCTCTTCATATTCCTGAAGCAAGCAGATCCCATTGGGCTACACGGCACATGATAGGGCCAAATGGAAATGTTACTGGCACCCACTCGAGGAAAGAGATGAACAACAGGATGTCTAGTGATCTAGTGATGTAGTGGAGAAAGATAGGATGGACAAAATATATTGAATAAGGAATTTATAGCTCAAGGAAATTTAAATTTTATCAATCTATATGTACCAATTAGTGAGTATTAAACTGAAAAAAATGTTAAAATATTTTGAAATAGATCTGAAAAAAATCATGGATGGATGTTTCTCATAGGAGTGGGAGAATTTAAAACTCCATTCTCATCATTGACAGATAAATCAGACAGATAATTGGTAAGAGAACAAGAATCCAAAAGTGAAAACGGGAAGAAATGGCATTAGTGTACATATATAGAACTCTTCACCTCCCAAAAACTGAGTATTTCTTTCCTCCAGACATATGGAACTTCCCAGGATAGGCAGCATGCTGGACAATAATTCAATACCCGAGAGTCACAAAAAATGTAAATCTTATCAAGTAGCTTCTCTGACTACAATGTCTTCAAGGTAAATATCAACCATAAGGAACAAAGTTGGGAAAAACTCCATCATGGAAAAGGAACAGTATTTTGTTAAATGACCATTAGGTTAAAGAGTAAATCAAAATAAGAAATATATTCCTCAAAACAAACAAGAATGGAGGCACAAACTATCAGAACTAATGGAGCACAGTAAAAGCAATACTATGAGGAAGTTCACAGAAATACAGGCTAACATTATAAAATAGGAAAAAAAAGCTCAAGTAAGTAATCTAACCTCATAGCATGAGGAAACAAAAAGAACAAATGAATACTGGAGTAAACAGAGTGAAGAAACTAATAAAAATAGTCAGTGCATAAATCAATGAATTAGAAATAAAGAAAAAATACAAAGGGTAAGTGAAGTCAGGATCTTTTAAAAACAGTGATAAACACTTATGTAAGCACACAAGGAAACCCAGATAGAACAACTAGTAATTGGATCACAGATAAAAGGAAGAAATTATACAAAATTTCTTTGGAATAAGATCAATATAAGTAACTCCATGCCACTAAGCTCTAGAAAGAAGAAATTAGCAAATTCATAGAATCATACCATCACAAGATTGTATCAGGAGAAGTATAAAATCTGGACAGACAAATCATGAATAAATACACAGAAACAGTAATTCAACATTTCCTGAAGAATGAAAGGAAGAAAGAAAATTTAAATGGTTTCACTATTGAGTGAAACTATTGCCTATGATCATCCTATCATCGTCACTATTGCCTATGATCATCCTATCATCGCCCTTATTGCCTATGATTGTTCACACCAGCTCTTTCCAAACATCAAGAAAACAGAAGTCCATTTAATGGGTTCTGTGAAACTACATTACTCCAATACTTAGAGTGAACAAATACACAAATAGATAGGTAAATCACAGACTGATATCCCCCATGAACATCAACACAAAATCTTTAATAAAACCTTAACAAACCGAGTCCAATAATCCATTTAAAATCAAGCATATTTTAATCATGGGGTTTCATGCAAGGAATGTAAGAATTGTTCGTTACATGCATACAAATTAATGTAGTACATCGTATCAACAAAAGGACAGATAAAACCATAAAATCATATTAACTAATTCAGAGAAAGCTTTATAACAAGATTAACACTCATCCATGATAAAAATCTTTAAACAAAATAAGGAAAGAAAAGAAGTTAGCTTAGTATTAATGACTATTTACAGTGAACCAAAAGTCATAACAAAAGCAAAGAATTGAAAATCTTTCCTTTGAGATTAGGCACAAGGTAAAGATACCCACTTTTCCCATTATTATTTAATATAGTTTTGGAAGAAATACATAGCAATCAGAGAAAAAAGAAATTAAAGGGATCTAAATTGTAAACGAAGAAATTAAACCATCAACATTTTATCATTTAAAATAAAGATACCTTGTTGGAGTGATCATACAGGCGTTAAAGCCCCTGGATTGCATGTGGCCAAACCTAGTTCAATCTCGGGCACCACATCACGATCACGATCACGATCTTCCCGTTAATCATCTATTTGCTAGAGCGGGCACCAGTAATATCTCAATATGTCCTGTCACATGCTGTAGAGCCAAGGGCATCGGCTTGGTACAGGAACATAAAGAGCCTCAAACCATTATATTAGGTCATGAGAATGATCTAATATAATTGTTACTGGCATTTGGCATATCAAATACAACACGAGCAGCTTGCTAGGGCTTGCCGTAAGGGAGGCATACTCTATAAACACCTCCAAATAAAGCCTTTATTGATGAACCGCGCGCTGGCTGGTCGGCTGGGTGGAGTTCTGATGAGAGGGAAGTCCAATGTGGAAAATGGCGGCGCCCATGGAGTGGGTGGGGGTCGCCTGGCTTGTTGTGAGGTTCTGCCGGGTGGTGGGCCAAGGCTGGAACCCACCATGCCTCCCGACTGCCTCATGAACGGCTGGGCACAGGGAGAGCAAGGAACCGCTCTGCCCCATGTCTGAGAGTCTCTGGACCAGCATACCTGGGCCAGATTGAGGAAGAAACTGCTCCAGGGTGGGTGTCAATGATCCGGGCTGTGATGGGCTGGTCAGCTGGGTGGAGTTCTGATGAGAGGGAAGTCCAATGTGGAAAATGGCGGCGCCCATGGAGTGGGTGGGGGTCGTCTGGCTTGTTGTGAGGTTCTGCCGGGGTGGTGGGCCAAGGCTGGAACCCACCATGCCTCCCGACTGCCTCATGAACGGCTGGGCACAGGGAGAGCAAGGCACCGCTCTGCCCCATGTCTGAGAGTCTCTGGACCAGCATACCTGGGCCAGATTGAGGAAGAAACTGCTCCAGGGTGGGTGTCAATGATCCGGGCTGTGATGGGCTGGTCGGCTGGGTGGAGTTCTGATGAGAGGGAAGTCCAATGTGGAAAATGGCGGCGCCCATGGAGTGGGTGGGGGTCGCCTGGCTTGTTTTGAGGTTCTGCTGGGGTGGTGGGCCAAGGCTGGAACCCACCATGCCTCCCGACTGCCTCATGAACGGCTGGGCACAGGGAGAGCAAGGAACCGCTCTGCCCCATGTCTGAGAGTCTCTGGACCAGCATACCTGGGCCAGATTGAGGAAGAAACTGCTCCAGGGTGGGTGTCAATGATCCGGGCTGTGATGGGCTGGTCAGCTGGGTGGAGTTCTGATGAGAGGGAAGTCCAATGTGGAAAATGGCGGCGCCCATGGAGTGGGTGGGGGTCGCCTGGCTTGTTGTGAGGTTCTGCCGGGGTGGTGGGCCAAGGCTGGAACCCACCATGCCTCCCGACTGCCTCATGAACGGCTGGGCACAGGGAGAGCAAGGCACCGCTCTGCCCCATGTCTGAGAGTCTCTGGACCAGCATACCTGGGCCAGATTGAGGAAGAAACTGCTCCAGGGTGGGTGTCAATGATCCGGGCTGTGATGGGCTGGTCGGCTGGGTGGAGTTCTGATGAGAGGGAAGTCAATGTGGAAAATGGCGGCGCCCATGGAGTGGAGTGGGGGTCGTCTGGCTTGTTTTGAGGTTCTGCCGGGGTGGTGGGCCAAGGCTGGAACCCACCATGCCTCCCGACTGCCTCATGAACGGCTGGGCACAGGGAGAGCAAGGAACCGCTCTGTCCCATGTCTGAGAGTCTCTGTCTGCCAAGCACCACATGGTCCCTGAAAATCACCAGCTATAACCCTAGAAGCCCCTGAGCTTCAAGTGTATGGTCCAGTTACTTGCTGTCAACACAGGGCCTTAACAGCTCCAAATCCTTTGCCTCTCAGGAGATAAAGAACCTGCCATTTAGGCAGGACGTGGGGGGGAGAGAACTGGGGACATGGGTGGTGGTTGAGGGGCACTGGTGGAGGGGGGGGGTGCTGGAACACTGTGTGACTGAAACCCCCAAGCGTGAACAGTATTGTAATTGTATATCTCATAGTGGTATAATAAAATGTTTAAAAAAAACCCTTTGCCTCTCATTGAAACAGAGTCTCTCTAGACAGAGAAGGCCATAAGGAGTCCCCAAGTATCACCAAGTTGCTCCCCAAACCTCCAATGCTGCAAATCCATTATAATAATGTATAAATAATACCAGAGTCTGGCTTCTACTGCCTCCATATCACCTTTTGCTCACCAACTACATTGGTCTTCCAGAAACACTCCAACGTGTTCTCATTTAGGATCTCATTAGATCTTTTGCTTAATTTTTTGGCTGACTATTATTATTCTAGCTCATCACTTAGATGAGTATACATTTTTATTAAATTCTAATTTATATTTCAAAAACATTAAAATGTCTGGGGCCAGAGCAATAGTGGGCAGGTTGTTTTCCCTTGCAAATGTCTGACCTGGGTTCAGTCCCAAAATCCCATATGGTCTCCCAGCACCACCAGGAGTAATTCCTGAGTGCAGAGCCAGGAGTAACCCCTTCTCGGTCCTATCTTGGCATTAAAATCACCAACTATGATTTTGTAGAAGGTGTGATCTTTTTTATAGAACTCCTCCAGTTCCATGTAGAATTCTCAATTTCTTCTTCCTTGTATATGGATGTTGGTGAGAAGACAACAAAGGTAGAAACTGCTGGCAGTGAGCCACATCTCTTCAAGTGTAATCGTCCAATTCAGTTTGATAGGCACTCAAGTGAATCAAAGCTCATGACCAGGTTTGTGTTGACAAGGACACCGACACCACCGATGCCTCTTTTCATTGCATGTTCCAAGGAACAGTTCTTCTCTGGTGTCAAAAATGGCAGAATGTGATTGACGCCTTCTCATCAATTTGTCTGTAATTACCAAGAGTATTCTACCTGCCCCTCTCAGAGAGCCCAGAAAGCTATTGAGAGTATACCGTCCACATGGTAGAACCTGGCAAGATGTCCGTCATGTGTTTGATATGCCAACACCAGTAAAAACAATGGATTCCATCCCGCTGACCATGAAAGAGCCCTAAATGCAGCAGAACTAGGAAGGACGAACACGGAGAGTCTGATAAAATCTCGGGGTAAAACTAGGCTGCCAAAACGAAGGACTAAAATGACTGTCTGTACTTTCAGTGCATGTACGCTGACATCAGAAACATATATTGAGGACTTGACGGTGCAAGCACAAAAGATCAAGTACAACATCATTGGTGTGACCGAAACTCTGTAATACTAAATAAAAACTAGCCATGTGAATTATGTGATCATTTTTCAATGCCAACTAATTATCATAATTTAATGGTTATCAAAATTGTGGGTTGATTATTTGTTTTGAGGCTACACTTGGCTAAACTGAGTGATAACAGATGGTCGGGATGTGTGGGTGGAATATGGGACCAAATGAGGTGCTCAATCAAACTGGTATGGCCACATGGAAGGCAAGTTTCTGTGACCCTGTTCATTTCTACAGTCCACATTTTAAGTTTTATAGTGGACCTGTAGAATGGTGAAGCTATGTCTTCCTTTTTATCATAATGAATGAAAGATTTTTTTTACTTTTACTATTAACACCTTTTTTCTGTTAGCACCTCTTTAGATTTGTATTCAGTCATTAATTTAACCAAATTATTGAAGTTTTACCAGATGTGAATCACTCTCAAGTGATGAGCAAACAGCAAGAAGTAGCACGCCAGGATGTGTGTTCTCTTACAGCTCAAAATCTCATCTAGTAGTAAAGAACTTAAAACTCAGTACTTACCCACTTATGAAGGCAATGCCGATAAACATTTACCTCTGCAAATGTTTGGATTCAGAAATGATCCTGGAAAGAAAACCTAGCAGGATGAAGTGTCTCATAAAGCATTAAACAGATGGCTGTAATGCGGGCACTGTTTTAGATTTGATCTTATGGCAACCATGAAGATATTGAAAACATCTGCAAGCAATTTCAAAAGTAATAAAAACAGTTCTTGTTTAAAGATCTTCTGTAAATAGCTACACTGCCTTCTTAAATTGGCGATGCAAAATGCTCTCTGTAGGATTACATTATTCTGTTATTAAATTTTATACCAAAAAGTATCATTTCCATTAGAGCCCAGTCATTCTGTAATGCCTGTTACTAGTGCTCATTTTTAACAGTTGTACTTTGAGAGATTCTGCTTGATTGTTTTCATAAGGGAAACGCCCTTATAGGAATTTTGTTGTTGTGTGTGGATCTGAGAGATAACTAAATTAGAAAAAAATATTCTGAACCCACAAAATGAGGAATTTTATTTCTCGTTGACTCATGCTGTGAAGTAAAACCTCTTTAATACCCCAAATCTTAAAGTTGTCACATATTCAGACACTCTCTCTCTCTCTCTCTCTCTCTCTCTCCTATATATATATATATATATATATATATATATATATATATTTGAAGATCTGCATATAATTACAAAGATGCTAATCCCCTGCTTAGACTGACTTGGTTGAAGTGAAATAAGTGATCTCTTATTTAAGCTACATAATGAAGAATGGAGATAAAATGCAGATAAAATGCCAGAAACTGAGATGATATCATTAATATAAGCATACCCACACCAACATCATATCACATAAACATACACACACCACACACACACAACCCACATTCCCACACATATACCACATAAGCACCTTAACATGGCATCCATATTCATGTACCACACACTACACACGCCATGCAAACACTACAGACATCAATTTCATATCACACACATTAAGATTTATATACTCTCAAACACCCTGACCTGCAGGAGCCCCCACATATCGTCTCTCAACCTCCACTCCTAGAAATTAATACTTTCTGAGTAGTAGTAGTAGTGACTTCTATTTAAATGTCTATAAACTATTATAATTTTTTTCAGGGTCACACCCAGCAGTACTTAGGACTTACTCCTGCCTCTGTGCTCAGGGATCACTTCTGATTGGCTCCTGGGACCATATATGTTGCCAGGGATTCAGACCCAGATTGTCACCTGCAAGGCCATTGCCCTATGTATTGTACTATCTCTCTGGTCCTATGCTGATTTTTAAGGACTTAACCTTCACAAAGTTGAAAATATTAGCAGCTAACATCTTTTGAAAGCTTCAATTATTATTTAATTCTCAGAGGAGATATATCAAGTTAGTTGTGTAACCGTTATTTTATAAATATAAAATTGAGACCTTGGGTTCAGAGTGATAGTCCAGTGGGTAGAGCATTTGCCTTGCATGCAACTGACCCAGGTTCAATCCCTGGCATCCCATATGGTCCCCCAAGCACTGCCAGGAGTAATTCCTGAGTGCAGAGACAGAAGTAACCCCTGAGCATTGCCGGGTGTGACCCAAAAACCATAAAAAAATTTAAAAAAACAAAATTTAGACTTTGAGAAGTTCACTATGTAGGCAGTGGCAAAGAAAATTTTGTTATCACTGGGCTCTAAAACCACTTATCTGAGCAAGAAAATAAAGAGAAAAAATTACAGTTTTTTCCTGAAGCAATTATTTGTTGCTATAGAAACGATTAACAATAAACAAGAGGAACAAATCTCTCCTAAACAGAGAGAGAGAGATCAAGGAACAATTTATGAACATTTGTTTCATCTTCATGTAAGTGATTCCAGCAAATGAAAGAGTCAAATAATAGAAGTAAAAGAACATCACAATAGCTGAATGAGCAGATGAGTAAAACACCATGAAAGAAATGTGATTTGATATCTTATAAAGTGGAGAGGATAGCTTAATGTTCAGGATCCAATGAAAATTTCTGTAAGTTTAAATTCTCCTTACAAAGCAAAAATTCCTTCTTTTGCCCCCTAACTCAGAACATGCAATACTAGAGTTCTTAGACTACCAAACATTTAATGGTAACCCAAATTTTGAATCCTACTTTTTTAAAAGTTCAAAACAATTACAATCTTATTTTTAGTTAAATTCCATCAGTAAAATTTTTAATTGATCACTTGTCTTCCCGTTGTTCATTGATTTGCTTGAGCAGGCACCAGTAACATCTCAATATGTCTGTCACATGTTAGTGTAGCCCAAGGGCATCTGTTTGCTCCAGGAACACGTAGAGCCTCAAACCAATCCTTCAGGTCATGGTAATGAGGTCTATAACTGTTACTGGTTTTTGGCATATCAAATACTACACGGTTACTTGCCAGGCTCTGCCATATATTTGTTATAAGTATCACGAATGGATATACTTCCTAAAACAATGAAAGAACTGCTCTAATGTTCAAGAAGCATTGATGGTGAACAAGATCCAGATTTTAAAATTATCATGTGTGTTAGGGTCAGAGCGATAGTCCAGTGGGTAGGGCGTTTGCCTTGCATGTGGCCAACCCAGGTTCAATTCCCAGCATCCCATAAGGTCCCTCAAGCACCAACAGGAGTAATTCCTGGGTGCAGAGCCAGGAATAACCCCTGAGCATTGCTAGGTGCAACCCAAAAAAGCTAAATAAATAAAAATAAATAAAATTAAAAAAAAGTAAAACATATGGGGCCAAAGTAATTATTATAAACACATCTCGTGGAGGATGTGTTTGCAATGCTGAGTGTTTCATTGAAGAGACCTTTACATACTCAGAACTGAGCATTCTCAAGTAAAATTTCTGAATCAAGCCTTCAACAGCTCATTCTTCAAGAGAGCACTCCCTTGGGCTCAAGACAGTACAGTGGGTAGGGTGCTTGCCCTGGACATAGCCAACACCGGTTCAACTCCCCACATACCATATGGTGCCCCCAAGTCAGCAAGGAATTGAGTGCAGAGCCTGCAGAGTAGCAAGAGCATTTGCCTTGCATGAGCACTGAGCATTGCTGTGTGTACCAAAAACAAAGGGAGAGGCAGAGGGGAGAATGGAGAGAATGAAGAGGAAGAGGAATGTTTCCCAAGATCATACTAGATAAATGATTCCTTTTCATTCCTATTCTCCGTAAAAAAAAATAATAATAAGCCCCAACTATTCTACACCTTGTTATTTACGTCTTCAAGTTCTGTGACTGCAATTGATATCACATAGCCAGCAAACCTGATGTCACTTCCACAGTAAATGTCCTGGTCATAGTAACCTGTAGAATTAAGGCCCACTCCCTGAGCTTCATCAAAAGCTGCCTTCTTGCCTTGAATTTCTCAGATTAGAGCTTCAATATCACCGCAATCCAATTTATTGGATTGGATTTTAATTGATAACATGTTAAAATAATTTAAATAAATTATTGCTAAATAAGATCCCATATCCCAGAGTGCTAACATTTCATAAAATTTCAAAAGCATCCCTGATCATTTTTTGAGGAGAATGAAATGCCAAAACATCTTATGGAAATTTAAAACCTCCTTAGTGTCTGATAATTTTTCTTGAGTAACCATAGTGTGGGCAATAAAAGGTGGCCTTAAAGCTAATGAAGCATAGAATAGGTACTGGAAAATATCCCAATCTCACATCCATTGTTGTAGGAGTACATAAAATTTTGCTCAACGATACCATAATCATACATTGATTTAACCTATTTAGAGTTTTTTTTCACAACCAAAAAAATTAAAAAAATGAAAAAAATGAGGATCATTAGAAGAACTATGAAGATAGGCTGAACCACACTTAAGAATATCTATTGTGTTCAGTCAAATTTAGATCAAGATTGTGCTTCCTTCTGGCAAAACAACAGTCAAAATACAGTCTTGCAGTCAGATCTGTGCATATGTGGAGGTATGTTTGCATTCCTGAAAAGTTTTTATTGCAGAGTTTTTTAGTATTTGATGTACTGTGCATTTTGCCTTTGCAACTGGATGTAAGTTTCACTGTGGAATTGAAGTGACTCCTTCCTCTGTATAGCAAGAGCAACCACAGAGCAAGGACCAGCTAATCACTTCATGGATTAGCAAGTGCTCTTTTTCATGGCTGCTTCAGGAGAATGCTAAAATAAGTCATCTTTCTTTCTGGGATGTCAGTATTTTAAGAATATATATATTTTTATCACCAGTAAATACACAACCATGATTGTGTTATGTTTTACTAAGTATGGTAAACTCTTTAGAAAATCTACATACATACATCCTCTCACAATAATATTTTCTATAGGTCATTCATTTTATGGCTCTGTAAATATTCAAAATGCAGCTGCAGCAATCAACTGAGTCAATGGAGCCTTTTGATTTATAAGGAAAATTAAGTCACCCATAGATGATTTATAAGGAAAATTAAGTCATCCATAGCTGATCTATTCATCTAACAGAAATAATTTTTAAAAAGCAGCTTGACTACATTTGGATTATATATGAGGATTACTGCAGCACTTTTTTTCCTTTCATTTTATTTATTATTTAAACGTTTTTCATTGGGTTATCTGTGATTACAATATTTATGAAATTTCTAAGCTTTTGCCTCATCTCTATATGTTTATAATTGTCACCAATCACCCCATCAACTGGCACCAGACAACCCAGGTGCAATCTGCGTCCCACCACTAATAATCCTCAGATTAAGGATTTTACTCCTGTGCTCATTCCTCCTTTCCTACTATTTTAAAAATCATTTTATTGTTAACCCCATGAGATAGACATTTACCAGACTATTCATGATTGGCTTTCAGCACCCATCCCTCCACCAGTGCACATTTTCCACCACCAACATTCCCAGATTCTTTCCCTCTTCTACAGCACTGATCCTACTATTTTATGCTGGTAAAATGACAGTTTTCACTAAACCTAGGATTTAGTTTTGTTCTTTATTTCCAGTTCACTTATTTTAGGAATTATTATTTTACATATAAATAAAATGATCCGATAATTTTCTTTTACTTACTTATATAACCAACTCAAGTTCTATACTTTTATTCATGAGTCTGGGACACAAAGTTTTATCCCAAAAGGCACAATGTTTTCTTTCTTTTAACAACAAAGTAGCATTCCACTAATTATATAAACCACATATTCTTCAGAATTCATTGCTTGCTGGTCATTTGGCTTGACTCCATGTTTTGAGAACACTGCTGCTTCAAACACAGCACTGCATGGATCTTTTCCAACAAGTATTTTTATATCCTTCAGTTAAATGCTAAGGAGTTAGCGGGACTGGAGATGACTATCTGAAGTGCTGGTCAAGCAAACAGGAGACTGAGTTTGATTCCTGGAGTCATCCAGCTATGCCATTATGGTCCGAGCAGCTTTGTTGTCTGTGCCTGGAAACTGATGTCTGTGATCTCTGAGTCTGTGAGTGAATTCCAGCAGCACTGCAGCCAGACATGCACAGGCACCACATGAAAAGGAGCCCCCTTCCAGTAAGCATTGCATGCCACAACCAAAACACTTTGTCAAAACCATCATCAGGTGTGCAGACCTCTCACGGGCATGGAAGTGCCACACTAAATTACGCATCCCATTGCAAGCACCAAATAAGGTTGAGTGACCCTTGGTGAGTACCCAGGCCATGGGTTGAAGTATTAGAACTTGATGTGCAATCCCGAATGACCACCATGACCAAGAGGGAGAGCACCACAGCCAGGAGTATTGAGACAGAGTATTCTCTTCCAGATTTGCATTTCTTAAGTATCAGTTGTATAATCATCTTTTTCACTTTACGTTCTATTCATCATGTTACTGTCTCTCATTCACTCACAGCAAGCTAGTAAAGGGCTTATCAATTATGCAGATTCTTTCAAAGAATGGTACTTGGTTTCATTTCTAAAGTTTAACACTTGGTTTCACTGATCTTTTGTATCAGCATCCTGTTTTGTATATGAATGCTCTGTTATTTCTTTCCTCCTGCTCATATTTGGTTCTTTTTTTCCTTTAAATGTGAAATTAGAGACTTTTTGGGATTACTGATAAGGGCCTGTGGAGCTATGAACTTCCTTCTTAAAACTATTTATGCTGGGTCCTTTCATTATTCTTCAGGTAATATATTATTTCTCTTTTGTTTTGTTTGTTGAGAGGTGGGGTAAAGATGGTGTAAAGGGAAATAGTGAACAGCTTTAGGAGGCAAAATGGCCAGGGCACAACAGCAACTTGTTCTGTAAGAGACCCAGCAGGGAAGGGCGAGAAGGAAACTCAATGAGTCGCTGGTACATTGCACAGTCACTGCACTGGGGGGAAGCTGAAGAAACTGGCTTTCAAGACTATGAACTCTGTAAAGCTTTGTTTGTCCACGAAGCTTTAGATCATTCACTCAAATCTGAATTATCATTTAGTAGTATTCTTTATGTTATTTAGTTATTCATTTAATTGATATTTTAAAAACATCCTCCACTGTTTTCTTCTAGTCTACAGTCTTCTTTGGGAGTTCTGTGGGGAACCTTCTGTGAGTAACTGTATATAAAGTTCCTTCTTTGGTATTTCTGCTTTTAGTAATCAATCTCTGTTTTGGCTTTTGCCAAAGAAGCAAGAAATCTTCTTAAGCAACTTCTAAGGGACAAACATTACCCTGATGACAAAAGCAAACATATCATTTAAAAAAAATTTTGTATCATCAATGAACATGGACTCATATAGCCTCAGTTCTGTATTAGTAAACTGAATCAAAAATATATTCAGTTTCATATGTCATGATTAGGGTGAATCTATCTATCCTATGCATGTAAGGATGGTTTAGGATGCAAGTTAATCAGCATAATATAAAAAACATATTAATAGATAAAGGAAAAAGGATTTGACACAATTCAGCACCACCTGTGATTTTTTTTTTAGAAAATACTAGCTTTTTTTTGAAATGTCTATATTGTATTCCACAGAGGTTGGACCAGCGAAATTAATTCTAACCAATAGTCAATGAGGATTCTATTTGCATCACATCTCCTCCAGCACTGATTATTTTTGTTCTTTTCAATGTGCCAATCTCACTGGTGTGAGGTGATATCAAATTTTTATTTTGATTTTAATTTTCCTGATATAGCTACTGGTCATTTGCATGTCTTAAGAAACTGACCATCTCTTCACCAGATATTTTAAAGTTCTGTTTTGTTTTTATTGTTGTTGCTAAGTTTAACAAGAGGTATTTAGATATCTTGGATATTAATTAATCATTTGTCATATGAGTAGAGGCAAATTTTTCTCTCAGCCTGTTTGGTGTCTTTTTTCATTCTAATCATTTCAAGTCACAGAAGTTCTCAATTTGTTGTAGTCCAATTTTTTTTTTGTTTTTTGTTTTTGCCTGAGCAATGACAGTGAATCATTTAAGATGTCAATAGATTCAATTTCATGTACAGTTCTACCTATGTTTCCTCTGTTCAATGATTGATGGAGGTCTGATATCAAGGTCCTAATTCATTAAAAAATTTATTTTTGTATCCCCCCCCCCCCCCCCCCCCCCCCCCCCCCCCCCTTTTCCTTCTGGCTAATTTCACTCAGCATGATAGACTCCATGTCCATCCATTTGCAGGTAAATTTCATAATTTCATCCTTTCTGACAGCCGCATAGTATTCCATAGTGTAGATGAACCACAGTTTCTTTAGCCAGTCCTCTGTTCTCGGGCATACTGTATTACCAAGAACCAATTATGAACACCTTTGTAATTGTGTGTTTCACGGTGGTATAATAAAAAATTTTTAAAAAATTTATTTTTGTGTAAATTTTGTGATAAAGATTCTGAGTTCATTCTGTTTACATGTTGCTGACCAGTGATTTTCAATGCCATTTGTTAAAAAGGCTTTACTTTTTCCGCCTCCTCACTGCTAACTTCTTTGTCAAAAATTGGTTAACCATAAATATGTTGGTTGGTTTTTGGGCTCTCAATTTGATCCCATTGGTCTGAAAGTCTATTTTTTTCAACACTGCAATTTTGTTTACTATAACATTATAGTATAATTTAAAAACTCTCATTTTCTTTTGTTCCTAAGATTTTTTTTGGCTGTTTGGGGGGTTATATTACTCCATATAAATTTTAACAGCAATGTTTCTAAAGAATTTCATGAATATTTTTATAGGCTGTATTGAATTTGTATAGTGCTGTGTAAAGGATGGTCATTTTGACAGTATTCTTCCTTCTGATTCATAAACAGGCACATTTCCATTTCTTTGTGTCTTCTATGTCATTTAGTAATGTTTTTTTTTTTTTTGTGTAAGTCTTTCACCTCTTTTGCTAAGCTGATTTCTTGAATTTTTTTTGGAGGAGCAATTGTGATTGTGTGTGTTTTTTTTTACTTCTTCCTCTTCTGTTTCATTGTGTATAAAATGCTGTATATTTCTATGTGCTGATTTTATAGCTTGCCAATTAACTGTCAAAGTTTATTGTTTCTAGGGTATCTTGTTAGTCTTTAGAATTGTCTTAGTATCATGTCATATGCCAATAGTTATAGTTTGAATCCACTTTTGCCGATTGAATTTTCTTTATATCTCTTTTGCCTAATTACTATGACAAAGACTTCCAGTGCTGTATTAATAGTAGTGGTGAGAGTCCACAATCTTGTCTTAAAGGGAAGCCTGTTCTTCATGGTAAGGGTTTAAGTTTTTACTGTGGGTTTGTGGTAAATAACTTTATATTGAATAAAGATCTTCTTACTACATTTTGTTTTTTTTTTTTAATATCATGGAGTCATTATTTTGTTTTTAGTTGGGACTCTGTTAAATTTTCCCATGTGGTTCTTTTTTCAGTTTTTGTTACCTTACATAATTCTGTATTTTAAATTTATACTCTGCAGTTTTTTGGTTTTTATTAATTAAATCACATTTTTTCAATAGTTTTCCCACAGAATTTTTCTACTTAAGCATCTGAATTGTGGGTTTTTTTTCTTTCCTGCAGCTGGTGCTAAGTGTTGTAATTTTCTTCCGCTTCTACAGACATAATGGAGATGAGGATATTGTTGATGAGATGTTGAGGAGGATATTGTTGATGAGATCTGAAACTTCAATAGAATACAGTGTTGGTGATGGAAGACAGTGTGAGCAGTGCAAAGGGTCATCTCTCTCCCTTGGTTCCTTGGCCTGTCTAGGACCTTATTTATTCTAATAGTTCATTTCACCCATGGCAGAGCCTGGCAAGCTACCCATGGTGTATTCGGTATGCCAAAAAGCAGTAACAATAATGGGCCTCATTCCCAATGAATGGAGACATTACTGGCACTCACTTGAGCAAATTGATGAACAACGGGAAGACAAGTGATACAAGACAAGTGACAAGTTCATTCCACAGCCTCCACTCTAAAATAAACGATACTCCAAAGGTTGGGAAGGAATTGGCTGGTCCTGCTGCCACTAGCCAGAGGGAGAGAGTGAGACAGGTATCTGTGGGGGCAAGGGAAGGTATAGGAGGAAACGTGGGGACACTGGTCATGGGAAATATACACTGGTGAAAGGACAAGGGATGGAACATGTATGACTGAAACCCAACCATGAACAAGTTTGTAACTGTGTATCCCACTGTGCTTCAAATAAAAAAAAATAGATAGATGATAGATAGATAGATAGATGATAGATAGATGATATATAGATGATAGATAGATAGATAGACAGACAGACAGACAGACAGACAGACAGACAGACAGACAGACAGATAGATAGATAGATAGATAGATAGATAGATGAATAAATAAATAAATAGATGAAATGTCAAGACCTGTTTTTGTTCCAGATGTCAGATGGCTAGAAGCAGTCTTTCACCAATGACTGAAAGGCATGCACTGTGTAAGTCATCTGATATGCATTATGTAAGTCATCCTACATGCACTATAGAAGTCATCTTACAAGTCCTATGTAAGTCATCTTGTATGCACTATGCAACTGTGGGAATCTTTTATCCAATCAATTCCTTTATTCTGTTCCCATATGAGCCCACTGTCACACACATTTAGACAGATTGATAGATATATATAAAATATATACAGAGGGGCCAGAGTGATAGCACTGCAGGTAGGGCATTTGCCTTGCATGCAGCCGACCCAGTTCAATTCCCTGGCATCCCATATGGTTCTTCCAGCACTGCCAGGAGTAAATCCGAGTGTAAAGCCAGGAGTAACTCATGAGTATTGCTGGGTGTAACCCCAAAAGAGAAAAAAAATAATATATATTATGTATATATTATATTATATATACATATATATACAGAGAGATAGGAAGATATATTATTAATATAATATATAAAGAGATATCTTCAGATCACCATGCAGTGATGGGTGGGCCTTCTCTGTGAGATGTGATTATTTATAGTTTTACTTTAACAAGGAGCTTTGCTTGTTGGAATTTATTCACTGTTTTCCCAGAAATCCTCACTGTACTAACTCTTGAGGACTAGTCCAGGTACTTCAAGTCATTTTGACATTTATTTGACGGTACACAGAATATTTTAAATATTAAACATTTTAAATAAGCATTTGTTTTAAATTTATTATATATATATCATTTATTGAACAAACACTATGGTATATTGCTTTAGAATAATCTAAGAAATTAAAATATAGTGTTTAACTCTCTACAGTCTAGAATAATACTTATATTTAAACTATTTTACATATGAGAAAGTGGGAAGAATTAAAATGTAAATTTATTTCCAATCACATTTCTAAATGTAAAAAAATACCTGTACCCATATATGAGAATTTTCGTACTACTTTTCTTACAGTTTTTGTTTTTGTTGTGGGGCTGCACCCACCAGTGCTCACAGTGCTCAATACTTAGTCTGGGCTCTGTGTTCAGGGATCACACCTGGCAGGCTTGGGGGACATATATGATCCAGGATAGCACCCTGGCCAGCCATGTGCAAGGCAAATGCCCTATTGTTATGACCCCTAATTTTCTTAACTTTGAAACCGACTTTCCAATTAAAAAAAAAATTCCCCAATTTTAACTTTAAAACCAAATTACCAACTATTAAATTTTTTTTCAACTTTAAATTTTAAAACCATCGTTCCAAGGCACAGTTTAGCAAACAATATGAATGAATTGGAATGTTTGGAAAACCTGATTATTAAGACCATAAAAAAAGACTATAAAAATTCTTTACTTTAAACAAAAATTTTGAGTTTGGGATAGTTAGGCATGGTAACTGTGTACATCAAAACCTAAATATCAAACCTACTGTGTTGGCTTGCTACAGGAACATAAAGAGCCTCAAACCATTATATTAGGTCATGGGAATGACCTAATATAATTGTTACTGGTATTTGGCATATCAAATACGACGCGAGCAGCTTGCCAGGCTTGCCGTGCGGGAGGCATACTCTTGTAGTCACCTGCAAATAAAGTATTTAATGATGAACCGTGCACCGCAAGCGGCCAAGCAAGCCGGGCTGTAATGGGCTCTGTTGGGTGGAGTTCTGATGAGAGGGACGTCCGAATGTGGAAAATGGCGGCCCCCATGGAGTGTCGGGGTCATCAGGCTTGTTGTGAGGCTCTGCTGGGGTGGCAGGCCAGGGCTAGAACCCATCATGCCTCCCCGTGCCTCATCAATGGCTGGGCACAGGGAGAGCAAGGAGCAGCTCTGCCCCATGTCTGAGAGTCTCTGGGGCAGATATTATTACCTGTAATAACATCTTGGTAATATATTACAAAATGGTTTAATAGCTCCATGGTGAGATACACAATCATCAATAACTTTCTTCTGAGGAAACATTTTTTGACCATTTCTTTAGCAAATTATAACAAGCAATATAAAGTAAATTTGAGGGCCAGCTCTGGGGGCAGACTTATGGGTGGTTAGGAATATTGGAGATGATGGTGATGGGAAGATGCAATGGTGGTAGGATTGGTGTTGATATATTGAATGTCTGTAATAAATTATCACTAACAACTTTGCAATCTAGAGTGGTTATGTAAGGTAGAATGGGAAAATAATATTTTAAAAGTATTTGGCAATACATCTATGACTATGAAAATAGAGGAAAACAGGAAAATAACTAAAATTTTTAAATACAACTATGGGTACATTTTGGTGAAATTGATACACTACTAAAAAATAAGAATACATTTGGTGTTGCAGTGTTAGTTCAGATGTTAAGACACTTGCCTCATATGTGATGAACCAGTTTGATCCCCAGCACCACACAAGGTTCCCCCAAATGCCAACATGAGTTGAGTGCTCCCTGAGCTCTATGTGTGTGATCCAAAATAAAGTAAAAAATCTACTTTAAAATGCGTCAAATATACTTGGAATTCTCCCTGCATTAACATATGCCTCAGAGACCTGGGACCTATGAAAGCAGGATTAGAATGCTATTTGGGTCTCCCAAAGAGGAATTGAAACAGCTATGCTTGGAATATCACGCCTCACTCAAGTGAGAGAAGGAATCCAGAGTTCCTACCTCTGTCACTGTTCCAGAGCCAGGGACACTGTCTCCTTTGCCAAGGCATCGAAAATCAGATGGGCTGGACATGTAATACGATTTGGAGAAGACCACTGGACTAAAGCCGTTACCAACTGGATCCCACGGGATGTCAAAAGATCATGTGGCCGCCCACCTACAAGATGGTCAGACTTCTTCATCAAGACCCTGAACGAATGGTTTGAGGCTCTTTGTATTCCTGAAGCAACCAGATGCCATAGGGCTACACTGGCACGTGATAGGGTCAAATGGAAATGTTACTTGTGCCCACTCGAGCAAATCGATGAATAATGGGATGTCAAGTGATCAAGTGATACTTGGAATATGAAATATCTTGGTATAAAAGTAAAGAGTTGAACTTTACAAGAAGAAAACAGCCAACCATATCAAAAAATGGGTAGAAGAAAGGAACAGAAACTTCCATAAAGAAGACAATGGCATAAGGCATATGAAAAAAGGTCATTATTGCTAATCATCATGAATATGCAAATCAAAACAACAATAAGGTATTATCTCACACCACAGATACTGGCATATATCCAAAAGAGCAAGAACAAGTGCTGACACGGATGTGGGGAAATAGGGACTCTCATTCATTGTTGGTGGAAATGTTGAATGGTACATTCTTTTTGGAAAACAATATGGACATTCCTCCAAAAACTAGAAATTGAGCTCCCATTTGACCCAGCCATACCACTCCTGTGAATATACCCTGGGAAGTCAAATACACAGAACAGAAACACCATCTGCACTTCTATGTTCATAGTAGCATTATTCACAAAAGCTAGACTCTAGAAACAACCAGAGTGCCCAAAAACAGATAACTGAATAAAGAAATTTAGTATATCTACACACTGGGAAACTATGCAGCTGTCAGGAAAAATGAACTTATGAAATTTGCCGATAAATGGATGAACATGGAGAGGATTATGCTTAGTGAAATTGACCAGAGGGAAAAGAAGCGTATAGAATGGCTGCATTTATTCTCTGGATATAAAAAAATAGTGTGATACCAGTATCCAAGGCCAGGCAAAACATGGATCAGGAGGTCTTGTCAGTGGGTGGAATCTGTCGCAAGTGTGTGTGAGTAAGAGATTAAGTAAGACAGAAAACAACAATGTACTAATTGTTGGGAATGATAATACCAGCCTAGAACTGAGCATTGAATGTTAGCAAAGGGATATACATGATAATCTCTAAATGCATGCATCATAAGCCACAATATGTAAAAGAAGAGGGAGAGAGAGAGAAAGAGAGAAAGAAAAAAAGAGAGAGAAGAGATACAAAGTGCCTGCCATAGAGGCAGGCTGGGGGAGGGAAGAGGGAATCAGGGGACATAGGACATAGGTGGTGGGAAATGGGCACTGGTGGAGGGATGGGTGCTGGACACTGTATGACTGAAACCCAAACATGAATGTCTTTGTAATTGTATATCTCCCAGTTGTATAATAAAAAAATAAAAAATCTATATAAACAAATGTATAAAATCCTGCTAAAATATATTGAACAAAGAAGTGGGAATTTAAAATTCATATTCACTGATAAAAAACTAAAGTTACCAATTACTCCCCAATTTACTGATGCATTTAATGTAATCTAGATTCAATTCTAGCAGCTATTTTTTGTGCTAAAGTGTAAACTGGTTGGCAAGTTTCTGTAGAAAGCATAAGATTCAGAAAAGGTCATACAATATTAAATTTTAAAAAATGAAGACATTTGAAAAATTTTAATATTAATATGCATAAAACTACAGTAATCAAGACTGGGGAGTTAGCAAAAGTATTCAATAAAAGAGAATAGAGCCCAGAAATAGATCCAAATGTACCAACTGGTCTTTGACAAAAGGTTTAAAAAATACAATAAATAAAAAGATAGCCTTTTAAAAATATACTCATGAAACCGGATGTGCACATGTGAAAAAATTAATCTAGATACAGACTTTATACCCTCATAAAATATTTAATTACAAGTGGACCAAGGCCCAAAATCTAAAATGTAGGCTTACTAAGTTTCTATCAGATAACATAAGAAAAACTAAATGATCTTCCATATGGCAGTTTCTGAAAAGTCCTATGGCAACACAAAAGTCATGACCTATGAAATAAATAATTAATATGATGTGCTTCATTAAAATTTTAAAATTCTGTTCTGTGAAAACACTGCCAAGAGAACAAGGCAAGCAGCAAACTAGAATACAATATTTGTACAAGATACATCTGACAAAGGACTATTATTCAAATATAAAAATTAACTTTTTTAAAACTCAAAAATATATTACATACATAACCTAATTTAAAAATGGATATATCAAGCAATTCTACATGTGAACATAAAAATAAAGAAATTGAAAAAAGAATATCAATGAGAAATATGCACTTTTATGTTTATTCATAATGTCAACTATATAAAAACAATTGTTCCCATCAAAGTGTATATGGATAAGAAATATGGAGATATACATTTATAGAGATACATATTAATATATAAATATGGATTATGTGTATAGGTATATATTAAAAATTTCCAGCAAAGAGATGAAAGGGTGCTTGTTCTACTACTCTGCAACATGGATGAAAGCTGAATTGTTATGCTAAATAAGGTAAGGCAGAAAAACATAAGCATTTCTTAGTTGTGGGATCAAAACTGTCAGATGAGATAAAAATGGTGGTTACCAGAAAAGGTGGGTGACAGACAGAAGATGTTTTATAAAGTACAACTTGATATAAATAAGAAATCAGTCTAAGAGGGCTAACGCACACTATAGTGGAATAGGACAAAAATATTAGTTCTAATTTAAGGACTTGTTGAAACCAGACTATTTCAGCCAGTAAAAATAATGTGATATGATAGAGGTGTTGCATGACCACAAAAATAATATATCTAAATCTACCAACATATTTTGAAAATTAATTTAATTTTAAATCTATGTCCATTCAGAAACATAATATAAAGCAACAGTGCATAAAATATCAGAACAGACAGCAAATTAAAGAAGATATGCATATGGAAAATAATAAATATCTGAAAAGATGCTTCAGAGCAAATATTATCAGATAAACTAAATGTAAATCCACAATGGTAGGGCTGTGGTGATAGTCTAGCAGACAGAACCTTGTAAATGGCACTCAGTGTGGCCCCGAGCCTATCAAGAATGATCCCTGAAGGCAGTCAGGAATAAATCTTTGGTCCATTAGGCATGGACCAAAAAAGAACAAAAAGAACTACAATGATAAGGACGGTTCAATATACAAAATCAATTAACGTAATATATAATATCAACAAAAAAGAGAGATTAAATAGTATGATCCTATCTATAGATGCAAATAATAGTTTTGATAAGACTCTCCATTAACTCCTGAAAAAAATTGACAAAATAAGGATAAAAATACATAGTTCAAGATAGTAGCCATTTACAAAATCCCATACCCACCCTCATATTCAGTTGAGAAATACTAAAACCCAAGCACAGGACAAGAATATCTATTTTCTACACATGATTCAGTATAGTTTTAGAAATCCTTGAGACAGTAATTATACAAGAAAATAATGATTTGCCTTCATTAGCAAATATAACATAAAGAGACATAAATGGGCCTGCATCAAATTAAAAAGCTTTACATATTAAAAAAAAACAGGAAAAACTAAAAAAGACACCCTACAGAATGGCAAAAACACAGTGCATCAGATAAAGAGACTTACAAAGCTCACCAAAAACAATCCCATGAGAGAGGAGGTGAACAGAGACTTCTCTGAAGAAGACTTAAGAGGATAAACCTTCACACAGCAAAAAAGTGTACATTGTTATTTATTATCAGGGAAATGCAAATCAAAACAAAAATTAAACATCATTTCATACAGGTGAGAATAGCATATAAAAAGATGGCTGAAAACACTAGTGTCGATGGAGATGTGGTGAAAAAACGATTCTCACAGATACAGAATGATCCCTCTCATATTTGGAATACAAGGGAATATAGTAAGGGAACAATAAGTAGCCAATATCATTTTAACTAGTTTATAGAACTGAGCTTACCTTGATGAGGTCATGGAGCATATAGAAGGGAAGACACTGAGATAACGGTAGTAGGAAGCAAACACTACGGTGGAGGGTTGGCCACACATCTGGTGATTTCTTTACATTCCAGGGAACATTTTGAAACCTTATTAAAAAAGAGTGGAAGGAAGGAGGAATAAAGATTTGATCAGACACACTGCAAAATCACCACATGCTTCCATATCCACCTCCATCCATTCTATAAAGCATTGGATGCCAGAAACCCTATCATTATCAATCGTCTAAATCAGTGCGACACTAATATTTTTTAAAGGAACCTGTATTCAACTTGGTCAAAATGTCATCTGGTTCAGCCTTTCTAGAAAAATGTGGAGATTTGTCAAGAAACAAAGAACAGAACTCTTATAGGATTAAAGATTCTGAGTAGAGTGATAGTTCAGCATGTAAGGTGCTTGCTAAGCATGTCGCCTACCTGAGTTTCATCCCTGGCTCTTGGTAAAGTCCCCAACTCGCTACAGGGTGATCCCTCAGCACAAAGTGAGAACTAATCCCTGAACAAAGCAAAACAAAAGACTCAAGATTCCACTTATTAACATCCTTAATATTCACCTCTTCCCCCCCCCACCAGAGCGACAGTACAGCAGGTCGGGCATTTGCGCTGCATGTGGCCAACCTGGGTTTGATCCCCAGCATCCCATATGGTCCCCCAAGGACCACCAGGAGTAATTCCTGAGTGCAGAGTCAGGAATCTGGACATTTCTGGGTGTGACCCAAAAAAGCAAAAAGAAAAAAAAATTCATCTCCCCAAACACCTTCATTCAAAAGAATACATGACATCTTTGTTGACTGTAACATAGATGTTACAAATAGCCAGGATATGGAACAACCCAAATGTCCAACCCCACACGAACATAGAAAGACACTATAGCATAAATCACTTCACTAGATCACTTGACATCCCATTATTCATCAATTTGCTCGAGTGGGCACCAGTAACATTTCCATTTGACCCTATCACGTGTCAGTGTAGCCCAATGGCATCTGCTTGCTCCAGGAATATGAAGAGCCTCAAACCGTTTGCTCAGGGTCTTGACGAAGAAGTCTGACCAACTTGTAGGTGGGCAGCCACGTGATCTTTTGACATCTTGTGGGATCCAGTAGGTAATGGCTCTAGTCCAGTGGTCATCTCCAAATCGTATTACATGTCCAGCCCATCTGATTTTCTACACCTTGGCAAACAAGACATCGCCTGACTCTCAATTGTAAATGCACAATGGAATACTATGAAGCTGGTAGAACAGGTGAAAATCATGCAGTTTGCAGCAACAGAGATGGAACATAAAGGTTGTCATGTTCACAGAAAGAAGTCAGAGTGAGGACAAAAACTAAATTATTTAACTTATCTGTGGAATACAGAAAGATAAAACAAGAGAATAAATAATATCCACCAATGTCAAACATTTGGCCTTGGATTAGTAAACCAATCAAAAAACAGTAGAGGGAGGTGGAATACAGCTTTTGACCAGACACTCTGAGAGATCACCATCATGCCCCGAACCCAACTCCATTTTTTTAGGATGAGCCTCACTCAGAAATCTGCTGAAAATTCAGGTATACAGGTCTTTGTGACTAAAATCTCCAGGCTTCTCAGGGTCGGGATGGGCTACCTCACCCCAGCTCCCTGTACTTCCAGAAGTGCATGCAGTAAGGTCCATACCCCGAAGCCCCTGCCCGATCTTGACTAACCAAACAGTAACACAGAAGGTTTAACCTGTAACATTGTAGTAATCACTCATACAAGTACTTAATGTCTCCATTAAGTACACCATTAAGATACAATAATTTACACTAATTTTCTTCTAAGGATATATCCTTTGATATTCCCATTAGAAATGTATTGATAACAAGCAATATCATGCAATTAATGTGGGCCTTCTATGGGGAAGGCTTGAGAGGCGGTTGGGAAAAAATGGAGACAATGATGGAGGGAAGGTAACAGTGATGGTGGTATTGGTGTTGAAATACCGAATGTCTGTAAAAATCAGCATGAACAAGTTTGCAAACTGCAGTGTTTATATGAAACGTAGGGGGAAATTTTCATAAGTATGCCTTACCTATTTTGTGTAAACGGCAAAATATATTAGCATGGAATTTCCTTTAAAGTTTTGTTGATGACAAGTAAGGTTTAATTATTACAATAATGAGATCCAAACATAAAATAAAATTTAATGCAATATATCTTAGATTCAAGAGTTGAAAACTTATGTAAATGAAATGAAGCATTTAATAAAAATAATAATATTGTATTAAAGGGTTTTATTTTCCTTGTTTACATAGGCAAAAACCACATAGCAACCACAATTTGGCTCTTACTGATTTATTTTCTGATCATTCTATTTGCTATTTCTTAAAGTTTTGTTGGAAAAAGTAACATATAGTAAATTTACTATGTGCCTAAGGGGGAAATTTGGGAATGAGAGGGAAAATTGGAACATTGGTGGAAGGAAGTTAACACTGGTAGTGTTGGAACACCAAATGCCTGAAACAAGGGCATAATGAACAACTTTGTAAATCACAGTATTTTTAATAAAAGTAAAATTTTAAAAAATGAATAAATAAAAATTTTTTATCAGAGGTAACATATGAACAGTAGTCATTTTAGTGGTAGTTGGGTGTGGTATCTTTGTACACTGATGACTATACTACCTAAGCAATGACAAAATAATTAAAAATAAAATAATTTTTATAAAAAACTACAATCATATGACACTATATGGTACTATCACTGTATCATTGTCTTCCCATTGTTCATCGATTTGCTTCGAGTGGGCACTAGCAACATCTCCATTAGTCCTGTCACAAGCAAGTGCAACCCAACTGAAACCATTTTCAGGTTATGGAATTGAGGTCCATAATAGTTACTAGTCTTTGGCATAAAAGTAAATAAAACATGGTAGCTTCCCAGGCTTTACCGTGTAGGTGGTATAGTCTCAGTAGAAGGCTCCCAACCCGAGCATTTACTGATGAAACTTAAAGGGAAGATCAGGTTTTCTCTTGGATGGAGCTCTGAGGAATATGGAGTCTGGATGTTGAGAATGACTAACTGCATGATGTGTGGTTTACTCTGGCTTCTTGCCAGGCTTACTGGTATCAGTTAAAACATGTCTATAACTGTTTGCTATGTATAAATGTGAAATAGATTGGGAAGAACCTTATGCAAAATTCAGTATCCTATAAAAATATTGTGCGGCTGCTTTGTGCCACGCCGCCAAGGAACATGTGGGCCTGGCATGGTTGGGTCTCTCTCTCTTCGGGGCAACTGGCATGGAGGCGGAGGAAATGGCAGGGCCCAAAAACTCCACTCCGAGTCCGGCCAGCATGGTCTCTCCCCCCACTCATGAGAGCAAACCCGTGAAGCAATGTTGGACTCGGCCGAGGATGGCCGAGCCCTTACCGGGAGGTTAGCTCCATAGTTTGCTTCCACATGGGGCCGGACAAGCAGTGCAGCTGTGAGTCAAAAGTGGATGGGTCTGGATCTCTTTCGAGGATGCAAATTAGCTGAGTCTGGCGTGGGTGGGTCTTTCTCTTCCGGGGCAACTGGCATGGAGGCGAGAGGAAATGGCAGGGCCCAAAACTCCACTCGAGTCCGGCCAGCATGGTCTCTCCCCAGCTCATGAGAGCAAACCCTTGGAGCAATGGTGGACTCGGCCAGGGATGGCCAAGCCCCTTAGCGGGAGGTCAGCTCCATGGGTTGCTTCCACATGGGGCCAGCCAAGCAGCGCAGCTGTGGGTCTGAAGTGGATGGGTCTGGATATAGTTTGACCTAAAGTCAATCTGCAGCAAACTATATGGTACTATAAATGATAAAAATGGACAATACTAAAAACATTCTAGCAAGGATGTGAAGCAACAGAACTCTATTCATTATTGATGGGAATGTATAATAGTACAGCCACATTTGATGACAGCTTGATGATTACTTACAAGACACATTGTAAGTGTTTATCATATAATCATATAATCAGCAATTTTTCCTCCCTTTGTGTATACACAAAGGAATTGAAATTTATGTTAACAACCTGCACTTCCATGTTTATAACAGCTTTAATCATAATTGCCAAAACTTTGAAAACGTCCTTCCACCAGTAAATAAATCAATGAACTGCACTATATGTAGACAATAAAATATTTAGTGCTAAAAATAAATAATCTATCAAAATATGAAAATATATGGAGGGAGGATAAAGTCATGTTGCAAAATTTTTTTTTTTTTTCCAGCCAAACTCAAATGCATTGCAAGCTCTATGATTCCTAATAGATGACATTCTGACAAAGCAAAACTATGGTGACAATTAAAGATTAGTGGCTTCTAGAGGTTAGTTGAAAGGATGGATAGATAAGAATAGCACAGGGCATTTTTAGGGCAGTTGTAAGGATTCATATTATACTCTAATTATGGCTATAAGTCATCATACATTTCACTATATATGTTTTACACCATAATAACCTAGAACAACAATGTATGAGCCCTAAAATGTGAACAACCGTGGGGAAAAATAGCCCTGTTCAAAGAGAAGTTCAATGCTCTTCCATGAAATTGCTTTCACTATATAAATTCCACTTCTCAGGAAGTGAGCCATGGCTTTAATCTGATGGCAAATAAGAAGAGTTTGTGTTTCTGTGACAAGAGAGATAGTACAATGGTAAGGAATTCTCCTTGCATGCATCTGGACGGGGTTCATTCCCCATACATTCCCGCTCACCAAGAGGAATTCCTTAATACAGAACCAGAGCTAAGACCAGAGTTGGCTGTATCCCCCAAATCACGATCACGATCACGATCTTCCCGTTAATCATCTATTTGCTAGAGCGGGCACCAGTAATATCTCAATATGTCCTGTCACATGCTGTAGAGCCAAGGGCATCGGCTTGGTACAGGAACATAAAGAGCCTCAAACCATTATATTAGGTCATGAGAATGATCTAATATAATTGTTACTGGCATTTGGCATATCAAATACAACACGAGCAGCTTGCTAGGCTTGCCGTGGTGGGAGGCATACTCTATAAACACCTCCAAATAAAGCCTTTATTGATGAACCGCTGCGCCGCAAGCGGCCTCGCGAGCCGGGCGGTGATGGGCTGGTCGGCTGGGTGGAGTTCTGATGAGAGGGAAGTCCAATGTGGAAAATGGCGGCGCCCATGGAGTGGGTGGGGGTTGTCTGGCTTGTTGTGAGGTTCTGCCGGGTGGTGGGCCAAGGCTGGAACCCACCATGCCTCCCGACTGCCCTCATGAATGGCTGGGCACAGGGAGAGCAAGGGAACCGCTCTGCCCCATGTCTGAGAGTCTCTGGACCTGCATACCTGGGCCGGATTGAGGAAGAAACTGCTCCAGGGTGGGTGTCGATGATCCGGGCTGTGATGGGCTGGTCGGCTGGGTGGAGTTCTGATGAGAGGGAAGTCCAATGTGGAAAATGGCGGCGCCCATGGAGTGGGTGGGGGGGTCGTCTGGCTTGTTGTGAGGTTCTGCCGGGTGGTGGGCCAAGGCTGGAACCCACCATGCCTCCCGACTGCCTCATGAACGGCTGGGCACAGGGAGAGCAAGGAACCGCTCTGCCCCATGTCTGAGAGAGTCTCTGACCAGCATACCTGGGGCGGATTGAGGAAGAAACTGCTCCAGGGTGGGTGTCGATGATCCGGGCGGTGATGGGCTGGTCAGCTGGGTGGAGTTCTGATGAGAGGGAAGTCCAATGTGGAAAATGGCGGCGCCCATGGAATGGGTGGGGGTCGCCTGGCTTGTTGTGAGGTTCTGCCGGGTGGTGGGCCAAGGCTGAACCCACCATGCCTCCCGACTGCCACATGAACGGCTGGGCACAGGGAGAGCAAATCCCCCAAATAAAAGTAAATAAATTATCTAGAACAGCTTCCTAGATTTGATAGTTTCAATAAATAATATTTGACATCTATATTAAACATGTAATATAGACTGGACATGTAATGTGACTTGGAGACAACCACTGGACTAAAGCTGTTAACTGACTGGATCCTACGGGATGTCAAAAGATCACATGGCCGCCCACCTACGAGATGCTCAGACTTCTTCATCAAGACCCTGAACGAATGGTTTGAGGTTCTTCATATTCCTGGAGCAAGCAGATGTCATGGGGCTACACTGGCACATGACAGGGACAAACGGAAATGTTACCGGGTTGCCTGTTCGAGCAAACTGATGGATAACGGGATGCCAAGTGATCAAGTGATTAAACATGTTGTCACTTGTAACTTGTCTTCCCATTGTTCATCAATTTGCTCGAGCAGGGCACCAGTAATGTCTCCATTCATTGGGAATGAGGTCCATTTAATCATACAAAATTTTTCAAGTATATCTTCCCATTTGTAGGTCATATAAAACCCTGAAGAAATCAGGATCAACACAATTTCTATCTTTTTATTTTATTGAGGTATGCTTTGTGGCTCAGCATGTGGTCTATCTTGGAGAATGTTCCATGTGCACTAGAGAAAATGTGTATTCAGCTTTTTTGGCATGAAAAGCCCTGTATATATCTACTAGCTCTCTTTCTTTCATTTCTTCCCTTGAGGGCCAATATTTCCTTGGTGAGTTTTAGTCTTGTTGATCTATCCATCGTTGATAGAGCAGTGTTGAAGTCTCCAACTATTATTGTGCTACTGTCAATGTCTTCTTTGAGGTCTCTTAGCAGTTGTTTTATGTATTTTGCTGGCCCCTCGTTGGGTGCATATATGTTTAGTAGTGTAATTTCTTCCTGGTGTACATACCCCTTAAGTAATAAGAAATGGCCTTTGTTGTCCCTTCTAACCTTTTTCAGCCTGAAGTCTATATTATCTGATACTAATATGGAAACACCAGCCCTTTTTGGAGGAGTTGTTTGCATGGAGAATGGTCTTCCAACCTTTGACTTTGAGTCTGTGTTTGTTCTGATTATTCAGATGTGTTTCTTGTAGACAGCAGAATGTTGGGTTCAATTTTTTAATCCATTTTGTTACTCTGTGTCTCTTAATTGGTGCATTTACACCATTGACATTGAGAGAGATTATTGTCATCGGATTTTGTGCCATCTTTCTATTTTTGCTTGTTGTGCTTATGGGTTTGGTCGTATTACAGTAGACCCTTCAGTCCTTCTTTTAAAGTTGGCTTTGAGTCCATGAAGTTCCTGAGTTGTTGCTTATCCATGAAGTTGTGTATCTTTCCCTTCATATCTGAATGTGAGTCTGGCTGGGTAAAGAATTCTTGGTGAGGCCTGCAGTTCATTTAGCCTTTTCACAATATCCCACCATTGTTTTCGGGCTCGGAGTGTTTCATCAGAGAAGTCTGCTGTAAATCTTAGAGATGTTCCTTTGTATGTGATTTCCTTCTTTGATCTTGCTGCTTTCAGTATTCTATCTCTATCTATAGTTTTTGTCATTTTAATTAAGATGTGTCTTGGAGTATTCTTGTTGGGGTTTCTTTTAGCAGGTATCCTACGGGCCTCCTGGATCTTGAGGCAAGTGTTTTTAGTTCCGGGAACTTCTCAGCAATGATGGCTTTGACAGTTTCTTCTTCATCAGGGTTTTCTTCTTGCCCTTCTGGGACCCCAATGATCCGTATGTTGTTTCTTCTGGCTTCATCCCGATTATCTCTTGTTGTCTGTTCGGTAATTGTGAGTCTTTTTTCTATCTTCTGGTGTTGTGTAGAGAATCTTTGGAACTGGCTTCGAGATCACTAATTCTTTCTTCAGTAGCTATTATTCTGCTATGATGGCTTTCTACTGTGTTTTTCATTTCATTTACCTCATTTTTAATATATGTCATTTCCATTTGCATTTTGTATGGAATGATAAACCCCCAAGGATAGCTAAAGCAATCCCGGGATAAAGAAGATGGGAGGCATCACCTTACCCAACTTCAAACTGTACTACAAGGCAGTAGTAATTAAAACAGCATGGTATTGGAATAAAAACAGACCCGTGGACCTATGGAATAGAATTGAGTATCCTGACACCCAACCTCAAACACATGATCATTTAATCTTTGATAAAGGTGCAACGAGTCTAAAATGGAGTAAGGAAAGCCTCTTCAATAAGTGGTGTTGGGAAAACCTGGGCAGCGACATGTAAAAGAATGAATTTGGACCTGTGTCTAACACCATGCACAAAAAATCAGATCAAAGTGGATTAAAGATCTCAATATCAGACTTGAATCCATAAAGTACATTGAAGAAAATATAGGAAAAACCCTCCATGACATTGAAGCTAAAGGCATCTTCAAAGGTGAAACATCACTAACAAAGCAACTAGAAGAAAAGATAAACATATGGGACTACATGAGACTAAAAAGCTTCTGCACCCTCAAAAGAAACAGTGACTAAGATACAAAAGTAGTCCACAGAATGGGAAAAGAATATTCACCTAATACCCATCTGATAAGGGGTTAATATCCAGGATATATCAGGCACTGGTAGAACTTTACAAGAAGAAAACAAACAACCCCATCAAAAAATGGGGAGAAGAAATGAACAGAAACTTCAGCAAGGGAAGAAATTCGAATGGCAAAAAAACATGAAAAAATGCTCATCATCACTAATCATCAGAGAGATGCAAATCAAAACAACAATGAGATACCACTTTACACCACAGAGACTGGCACATATTCAAAAGAACAAGAACAAGTGCTGGTGTGGGTGTGGGGAAAAGGGGACACTCATCCATTGTTGGTGGGAATGTAGGCTGGTACAGCCTTTCTGGAAAACAATATGGACTTTCCTCCAAAGACTAGAAATTGAACTCCCATTTGACCTAGCGATACCACTCCTGGGAATCTACTCTGGGAAGCCAAAAATACGCCAGCGGAAACACCATCCCTACTTTTATGTTCATAGCAGCATTATTCACAATAGCCAGAATCTGGAAGCAACCAGAGTGCCCGAAAATCGATGACTGGATAAAAAAGCTTTTGGTACATCTACACAATGGAATACTATGCAGCGGTTAGGAAAAATGAAGTTATAAAATTTGCCTACAAATGGATGGACATGGAGAAGATTATGTTGGGCGAAATTAGCCAGAAGGAGAGAGACAGATACAGAATGACTGCATTTATCTGCATAACATAAATATATAGGTACATATTATGATACCAATATCCAAGGTCAAGTGAAACATATATCAGGAGGTCCTGTCAAAGGTGGAAATTATCACAAACGTGTGGGATTCAGAGGCTAGGTAAGACAGAAATGGAACAGTGTGCTAACAATTGTTGAGGGTACTAATGCCAACCTAGAACTGAGCATTAAATAGAGGCAAAAAAGATACACATGACAACCCTTTAATGTATGTTCTGTAATCCATAGTCTAGAGGGGAAGGAAAAGAGAAAAGAGAGAGAAATGGAAAGAAATCAAGAACCTGCCATGGAGCAGGGCTGGGGGAGGGGGAGGGAACCGGGGACGTTGGTGGTGGGAGATGGGCACTGGTGGTGGGATGGGTGCTGCAACACTGGTTGACCAAAACCCAAATATGAACTTTTTAATTGTATATCTTTGTAATTTTAAAAAAAAAAAATTAAAAAAAAAGAAATCAGGATCAACAACCAAAAAAAGACTCCCATTTTTATAAAACAAACCAAAAAATAAATCAAAGTTAATCATTTTTACCGTTAAAGAAAAGCTGGGGTGTGATTGAAAGTTAAATATGCTAACTTGAGAATCAGTATTTTTAAATATAGTGGAAATTCTACAATCATCTTTTAAAATGAAAATAAAAATTCTCTAGAATTACGAGTACCTAGAGGGTCCTTTTGCTGTTCTTTAATTTCCCATCAGTTAGTCAAATGTAACTATAACCAGGTTTATCTTATTCTATATGAGCAATTTAAGCTATTTTCTTTTCTTTTTCTTTCTTTTTTTTTTTTTTTGCTTTTTTTGGGTCACACCCAGCAATGCTCAGGGGTTATTCTTGGCTCTCCACTCAGGAATTACTCTTGGTGGTGCTCGGAGGACCATATGGGATGCCGGGATCAAACCCCAGTCGGCCGCGCAAGGCAAATGCCCTACCCGCTCCTGCTGGACTATTGTTCTGGCCCAAATTTAAGCTATTTCTTAAAAAAAATTATTTCAATCTTAGTTTAAAATTTAGAAGCCATTACCATTACCAATGTTACAAGTTAAACCGATAGAAGGGTTATCATCTTTTTATGTTTAAGTTTTCAAGAATTGACTTTAAGTAATCTAAATAAGTCTCAACACACAGAATTCTAGGAGAGCTCAGTAGAAAAGGCACGTTTAACAGTTACTGGTGCAACCTTTTTTAAAAATAGCTAAAGCTTTATCTCTTTCATTAAAGCCACCAATTAGGGGAAGTATTCTATTTCATCAAGCTAGTAACAGAAGCGGTAGTTTTCTAATTAAACGAACAAGACAGTGGCTAAATTTGAGTTTAATGATCTGAAAAGTCTCTTCCTCATTTCTCAGCACTGAAGGTGAGCCCTAGCAAGATTAGGCATATTCACAGAAATGGATTTCACTGCTTTCAGGCACTCAGAAAGCATGGGAGTGAGCCCTTTATGTAATCAGAAAGCATTGATGCTAGCAACAGTGCTGTAAAAACTGAATTGTTTACACCATCTCTTTAATTCCTACAGTTTTGACAGTATCATGGATCAAAACAAAAAACAAGGCTTAAGGTGAATTTTACATCTCCACTGCAGCAATTGGGTTATGACTGCAGAAGAAATACTATCTTTTAAATTTTCTGCAACTTGAATGGAGTTGGAATGTGTCACACTAAATGAATTGGGTTATGATTTCAAAGAGCTCTGATAATCTTACTCACATGCAGAAAGAAAAGAAAGAAAGAAAAAAACAGACAGACAGACAGACAGAAAGAAAGAAAAGAGAAAGAAAGAAAGAAAGAAAGAAAGAAAGAAAAGAAAGAAAGAAAGAAAGAAAGAAAGAAAGAAAGAAAGAAAGAAGAAAGAAAGAAAGAAAGAAAGAAAAGAAAGAAAGAAAGAAAGAAAGAAAGAAAGAAAGAAAGAAAGAAAGAAAGAAAGAAAGAGAAAGAAAGAAAGAAGCCAAAGTAATTAGACGACTCCAGATGGAAATAGGTCAGAATCTGAACTAGATCTAGTACAGAAACAACCCTTATTTAAAGCATGGAGGAATAGTATCCTGAAGGCAGCCAATGTAGTTTAATCCCTGGCACAGTAGATGATTCTCTGTGTCTTATTTCTTCAAGTCCAAGTGCTAGTTGCGTGAGCTTAATAAGCTTTTTCACTTCCTAATATAGACCACATCAATTGAGTTGCAAGAGTCAGAGAATGGAAATAGAGACTTTGGCACAAATAGATTTTGGGAATGACCATGGATGCGGGGGGGGAGGCAGGGGAGAGGAACAGTGAAGGTCTTCCTCTGGACTTAGATTATACCACTGATATCAATGTGATCACCCAATTAATGTGTTTAATATTTGAATTCCTCTCCTCCTCCATATTATGGCCATAGAAACAATGGTGAATTCCACTCATGACATCTTCTGGAAAATAATAGAAACAACCCAGATGTACCTGCAAAAATGTCTGTAGGCAAGTATTAGAAAACTAAAATGAAATTCCTCAAGGAAAATGACATTTCTCCAAAACACCTACAGTGCATAGAATTGAAGAGGTTATAAGGTATTGAAAAGAGTCATAATAATGAAACTTGGCAAAGTTAGAATCTCTAGACCTTAGCTAAACACAGAGACATAAACCTAATGGGAAAAAAATAAACACTAGATCACAGGACTTTTTCACTAAGAAGTAACAACTGATACTACAATCATTATACCAAGCATAAAAGACTATAATAATACCCTATACATCATTATTTAATTATGAGATAAATGAGAAAATAAAAATGCAAAGAAAAAATGAGTTACCTATCATCTTCTAGCAGAGAGAAAAGCCTATATAAAAAACAGAAAAATAAACAAAATAAAATAGAAACAAGTGCCATCAGGGATTTGAGATGAAGGATCCCTCATTTATTGTCTGTTATACCATCAACTACTTAAATCACTATGGAAAACAGTATGGAAATTTCTCAAATATTAAAAACTAGAACGACTGTGTGATCCAGTAATTCTACTGCTAGTCATATATCAAAAACACCAAGACAGTAATTCAAAATGATACATGTACATCTATGCTCACTGTGGTGCTATTTACAATAATGACAAAAAACAATCCAAGTACCCAAATAAATAGTTTTAAAAATTAATGGATTTCAACAATGCAATGTATACCTACCCAACAGAATACTACTCAGATATATTAAAATATAAAATCTTGTCTTTGCTATACCATTCATAAAACTAGAAGAGGTCATGATAAGTGAAATATCAGCAGGAAAAAAGACATATCAGATTATTTTACTCAAGCAGACACCAGGGACAGGAACAGACAAAAGAGATGAGAGCAAAATGGTGGACTCCATGTTACAGAGCTGGGGTTATGGAAGGGAGAGAAAGCAGGGTTAGAGGTGCAAGTTCAGTGGGCAAAGGGAGAGAGTGAAGTTGTGGTGATGGTTGTGGTTGGGAACATACACTTGGAAAAGGCCTGACACTACTTCTGAAACAAAAACCAGTATGCAAAACGAAATCTATTTCAAAATTTAAGGTCAGCAAATAAAGACTTAAAGAGGCTTACGAGGCCTTGTGAAGGTACAGCAGGTAGAGCACTTGCCTTACTCACCACTGTGCTGGGTTCAATCCCTGGCACCCTATATGGTTCCCTGAACTCAGAGTCAAGAGCAAACCCTGAGCACAGCCATGGGTGGCCCCAAACAAAGCAAATAAACACACACACAACAGTATTAAAAGAATAACAGAAAGCTAACGTGAAATTCAGTGACAAAAGAATCATTGTCTGGGTCTAGAATGAGTGAGAATATCTAAAAGGGAGTTATAAAAGAAGTTTAAATCATGGATTCCCTTGAATTTAGGTGAACAATGAGTTTAAGTGTTGGTATATTGAAAAGATCACTATAGTGACATTTTTCCCTTACCATCTAATCTTCCTTCATGTCATCTCTTTTATTCTGATCATTCCACACCCCAGATGCATGGACTGTCTAAGCTACACACAGAAATGCTCTATTCCCTCAAATATGAATAGTGTAGCTCTTTCTTACCAAATTTCACTCCAACTGAGTTCATAATAATACACTAACCACCTGTCAGTATAAAGCACAGGAAACAAATATTTTGTTGATAGCAGACTAACTTAAATGAAAATGATTCTGTTATTTATATCAAGAGATACTTGGACAGGAAACGCCAGATGACAGTTGCAGGCACTATTCTAGAGGGTATGCTAGGTATGCTTCCCAGGTGAGCTAGAGGATAGCACCTGAAATCATTGATCTGGATTTTCCTACCATGGGGTTCTAGCATGCAGATGCTCCTACAGTTCTTCTTGCACCCATTTAGTTCTAATATACCCACATTAAAATGTATTAAGTGGGGATGGAGATATAGTACAGCTGGTAGGAAGATTGCCTTGCATGTCGCCAAACCGGGTTTGATTCCCAGCATTCCACATGGTCCCCTGATCTTTTCTTGAAATAATTACTGAGTGCAGAACCAAGAGTAACCCCTGAGTACTGCTGGGTGTGGCGCCAAAACCAAATATCACTATCACTATCACTATCACTATCTTCCCGTTCATCATCAATTTGCTTGAGCGGGCTCCAGTAACATCTCCATATGTCCTGTCTCATGCTAGTAGAGCCCAAGGGCATAATAATAAAACATATTTGACAGACCAATTATTTTAAACAAAAGATATTAAAATGAGATTAGTAATGCACTTGTGAAACTATCTTCCAGATTTATAGTTCTATTTAGACTTTAGTACTCTCAAACTGAATTTAAACAGATAAATTTCTATCACTGTGAAAAACTAAAAGTACCAATATAATTTACCTACATACAAAATTGTTTACAATTGTTCAGTTCATAAAATAACACTCAAATATATAACATCATAAATAAATGTGACTATATATGCAAAATAAGAAAGTACACAAAAATACATATATGTATATACACACAAAGAAGAGACTATATAAAAGATCTCCATTGTTCAACCAATATAAGACACTTAGAAATATCTTGTCATATTTAGTTCACATGATTCCATCGACATCTGATAATCTTGATGAGTATAATTTTTGAATCAATCAAAAATAAAGATACATAAAAATGTACAGGTATATAAATGTAAATATGAGTGCATTTAATGCCTATGATTAGTATTAGAAAAATTAGAAATTTGCATCAGGAAGTGTTAGAACAATAAATTTTTATTAATGAGTAAAATAACCTAACTGGAAAATACAAATACAGAGATGACTAGTGATGATGTATCTTTTAAAAACATAATTAGTTATCAATATTTTAAGAAATTCTTTACCAGAAACTCAAAGCACTTTCTCAATGCCTCACACAGAAATCAATCCACAGTATTACTCTAAGAATAATGATAATGCCCTTGGCAAGGACTGTTATATTTCTACCATAAATGTTATCAGCCATGTCAGCAGGGGGGCTTTATACACAGTGTGTGTCAAAAATGGCAGCTGTTCTGTGATGAACTAAAGATGATTCAATGGCAAAAGACTGGTTTATAGACATATAAGTTATGCCTTTGGGAATGTCCAGAAATAGCTGAGAAATATCTGAAGCACTGCTTGAGCAGGAAGGGGATTATTAAGAATGATTGGAATTGGGATGCAAAAATAATTGGGATTCAATTTGTTCCCTGAAGCTAGTATTTCCTAGAGAATTTTGAGATTACATATAGTTATATACAATTGACTCAGGCATCACGTTTACAGAATATAGCTGTCCTCTGTCAAATAATAAATAATTTACCTGTTCAGGACATAAGAAATATGATGCAGTCTTAAAGGAAAATTAACTAATAGAAAAACAATTCAGCAGTCTAAAATTGATGGAGGGACTGGAGCAATAGCCCAGCGGGTAGGGCGTTTGCCTTGCACGCGGCCAGCCTGTGCTGACCTGGGTTCGATCCCCGGCATCCCATATAGTCCCCGAGCACCACCAGGAGTAATTCCTGAGTGCAGAGCCAGGAGTAACCCCTGAGCATCTCAGGGTGTGACCCCCCCAAAAAAGCAAAAAAAATAAAATAAAAAATAAAATAAAATTGATGGAACATTTAAAATAAAAATATTTTTTAAATATATGTTTTTAATTAATAAGATATTATGAGTGCTGAAAAGGCAGTAATCATCTTCATAGCAATTACTATGCTATGAGTTAAGAATCAATAAACATCATTTAAAATTTGAATTTAGGGACAGATAAAAATAGACAATAATTGTGGTATTTAACTTGCATGTAGCCAATGAGTTCAATTCCCAGATCACATATGTTCTTTAGAGAACAGCCTGATTTTATGCCTGAACACAGAGCAAGAAGTAACCCATGAAAAGTGTTGCATAAGGTGCCCAAACTCCTAAGTAATTAAAAAGGAATGTATTTTTCATTCAATGAATTTACATTATAGTATACATGTTCCTAATGACTTAGATATAAAATTATATCACAATAAAATACTGCATATGCCATTAAAAATATTGTTCAAGGATTTCCACCATTGTCTGCTGAAGAATAATTGAACTAAATTCACCTCCTCTCCCTAAATTAGCTAACACTAGACACAATAAATGAAACAAACTTCTTGACATAGAACAACAGGTTATGCTCAGAGTAAAGAACAATGGTAAGTCCCCAGTTTGCTGATCTAAGAGAATCCAGGCTGCCGTGCAGGAGGTAAATATCGAACAGAGCCAGTGGTTGCCTGAAATGGATAAATTACTTGATCACTTGATCACTTGACATCCTGTTGTACGTCGATTTGCTTGAGCAGGCACCAGTAATATTTCCATTTGACCCTATCATGTGCTAGTGTAGCCCAATGGCATCTGTTGCTTCAGGATTACAAAGAACCTCAAACCGTTCGTTCAGGGTCTTGACAAAGAAGTCTGACCATCTTGTAGGTGGGCGGCCACATGATCTTTTGACATCCCGTGGGATCCAGTCGGTAATGGCTCTAGTCCAGCGGTTGTCTCCAAATCGCATTACATGTCCAGTCCATCTGATTTTCGATGCCTTGACAAACGAGACAGCGTCCCTGACTCTGGAACAGCCACAAAGGTCGGAGCACCGGATTCCTTCTTTCACTTGAGTGAGGCGTGATATTCCAAGCATAGCTCTTTGAATTTCTCATCCTGCTTTCTCAGGGCCCAGGTCTCTGAGGCGTATGCTAATGCAGGGAGAATGGTGGAGTTGAAGAGATGTGCCTGGAGCTGGAGGTTCTTTGTCTTTTTCGCTATTTATTCAATGCTTTTGAAGGCATTCCATGCTGCTCTCTCTTCCTCCTGCTCAGCTCAGGATTTAGGTCGTTCATCATGTTGACTTCTCGACCTAGGTACACATAACTGCTGCATTCAGAGATGTTTATTCCATTGAGAGAAACGGAGAAACCAGAACTGAATTCAGGAAAGCCCAAGTGTTCAGAATTGTTAACAGCTAAAATGGAGGAACTGGTGCATAGGGAGAGAGATAGGAAAAGATAGATAGGTACGTGGTGGGCATTTACATTAGTGCTGGTTAGGTTATGCCTTCAGAAAATACTAAGGGTGTGTGTGTGAGTGGTGGGAGGAATGGGGAGCAAGGAGATTCACTCAAAAACAGAAGGGTCAGAGTGATAGTCTAGGGAGTAGGGGATTTGCCTTGCATGCTTGACCCAGGTTCGATCCTCGGCATCCCATATGGTCCGTCAAGCATGGCCAGGAGTAATTCCTGAGTGTAGAGCCAGGAATAATCCCTGAGCACAGCCGGGTCTGACCCAAAAGAAAAAAAAGTTAGAATAACCCAAGATTTAAAAAGTACCGGAATGGTTTAACCAGCCACAGTGTTTACATTTTCTAATACATAAAATGTCAAATAACTCATTATAAAAGTTTATTTCTAATTATTATTACTTTTATAATATTATTATTTTGAAGTATATTATAAGGAGTTATTGGACATTCTACACATTAGAAAAGATCACACCTTCTACAAGATCATAGTCGGTGATTTTAATGCCAAGATAGGACCAAGAAGATCAGCTGAAGAACTCCACATCGGGACCCATGGCCTAGAATGGAACGAACAGGGTGAGAGACTATCTGAGTTCATCATGTCCACCAAGACCATTCATGGGAATTCACAGTTCCAGAAAGCTGAAGCGAAATGTTGGACATGGGAATCTCCTGGCAGACAGTTCCACAATGAAATTGACCCATCATCTTCAATCGACGGTTTTGTCTGACTGATGTAGCTGTCGTCCCCCAAATTCCAAACAGGATTGGACCACCGTCTCCTTTGTGCAAAATTCTACTTCCCGCAACAGGGAGAAAAGGCTGCAAAAGTTTAAGAAGAGAACTCCCAGAACGACCATCAACTGGAAACTCTTTGGCACCATTGCAGCAACATGGAAAGATACCATCATTGACGACATCAATGAAGAATACAACCGACTGGTTCAGCACCTCCATGATTGTGCGAAGAATGCCAAGAGAGAGAAAGACACAAAAGGACACCTGTCTTCAGAAACTCTCGAGCTCATTTGCCAACGTGGCAAGGCGTGAGCCCTCAGGAGACCAAATGCTAACGTCCAAGCTTTGCTAAACGGTGCAGAGAAGCGATAAAAAAGACTTTAAATACAGAAAAGCAGAAATACTGGAAGATCCAGCAGAAGCCGGGAAAAGCATTCGCACTGCCCGCCTGTCCTTTGCCAACTATAAGACCAAGATGACTTGCCCTCCGACGCCCTGATGGATCTATCACATCTTCCAGAAAGGCAATGGAGAAGATTATCCAGGACTTCTACTCAAATCTCTTTGATAGCCACATCCACCTGCCCACATAACAAATTCCACAGGATGGATATGTCATTCCCAACGTTCTCCCTTCTGAAATCCGACATGCCATCTCATCAGTAAAGAAGGGAACAGCACCAGGCCCAGACAAAGTCAGACCCGAACACCTGAAGTATCTGCCGTTGGTACTCATCAATACACTAGCTCGGCTCTTCACACGCTACCTGTCCGAATGCAAGGTGCCCTCCCAATGGAAAACCAGCAGGACAGTTCTACTGTTCAAGAAGGGAGACATTCACGACATTGGCAACTATCACCCCATCTGCCTGTTGTCTGTCATCTACAAGCTGTTTACACGAGTCATCCTGAACGGGATTAGCAGAACACTAGATGAAGGACAACCATGCGAGCAAGCAAGCTTCCGGAAAGGATTCAGAACAATCGACCATATCCTCACAGTAACCAAACTCATTGAAGTGTGTAAGGAGTACAAGATGCCACTCTGTCTCACGTTCATTGATTTACAGAAAGCCTTTGATTCTGTGGAGACTGAAGCATCATAGAAGCCCTAGCCAAAAAGGGTGTTCAAATCCAATACATCAAGATCCTTCGTAAGCTGTATTACGGATTCAACACCAGGATCTCACCATTCTACAAAGAAGTGATCATTGATGTGAAAAGAGGGTTCAGACAGGGTGATACCATTTCACCAAAACTCTTCAGTGCCACCCTCGAGAACATCATGTGACAATTAGAATGGGAAGGAATGGGATTGAAGATAGATGGTTGGCAACTACACCACCTCCGCTCCGCTGATGACATCGTTCTAATAACACCAAACATTAGCCAAGTGGCATAAATGCTGGCTGACTTCGACCGAGAATGTGGAAAGATAGGTCTACAGCTGAATCTAAAGAAAACAATGTTCATAAAGAATGAACTAGTTCCTGAGGCCCCATTCACTCTCAATGGAACAAACATCTCTGAATGCAGCAGTTATGTGTACCTAGGTCGAGAAATCAACATGATGAATGACCTAAAACCTGAGCTGCGCGAGGAGGAAGAGAGAGGCATGGAATGCCTTCAAAGGCATTGAAGAAATAGCTAAAAGGACAAAGAACCTCCGGCTCCGGGCACATCTCATTGACTCTACAGTTCTCCCTGCATTAACATACGCCTCAGAGCCCTGGGCCCTACGAAAGCAGGATGAGAATGCTATTCAGTTCTCCCAGAGAGGAATCGAAAAGAGCTATGCTTGGAATATCACGTCTCACTCAAGTGAGAGAAGGAATCCAGAGTTCTGACCTCTGTCGCTATTCCAGAATCAGGGACGCTGTCTCGCTTTGCCAAGGCATCTAAAATCAGATGGGCTGGACATGTAATGCAATTTGGAGACAACCGCTGGACTAGAGCCATTACCGACTGGATCCCATGGGATGTCCAAACATCACATGGCCTCTCACCTACAAGATGGTCAGACTTCCTTGTAAAGACCCTGAAGGAACGGTTTGAGGCGCTTCATATTCCTGAATCAACCAGATGCCATTGGGCTACAATGGCATGTGATAGGGTCCAATGGAAATGTTACTGGCGCCCGCTCGAGCAAATCGATGAATAACAGGATTCAAGTGATTCAAGTGATATATTAGAAAATTTAGAACCAATATAAGTAATTTTGTAAAATAAATGTATGAAAGAAATTTATCAAATATATATAACATATTTTTAAATATATCAAAATCAATATATTTGCAAACATGTCCAAATAGTGCCGTCAAATGAGTCCAAAATTCAAGACTATTTTATTTATTTATTTTTTATTATACCACCGTAGAAACATACAATTACAAAGGTGTTCATAATTGGTTCTTGGTAATACAGTATTCCAGCACCCATCCCTCCACCAGTGCCCCAATTCCACCACCAATGTACCCTCCCTCCCGCCCCCCAGGCCGCCTTAATAGCAGGTACCCCAGTTTCCTCTCTTTTTCTCTCTATCTCTCTCTCTCTGTCTGTGCATCTCTCTCTCCCTTCAAGACTATTTTAGACTAACAAAATTTATGAGCAAATATTGAGAGGCTCAAGCAACTTCTGAATAAGGTATTTTTACCTCAGAATTGAAAATGCATTCAAAATAAATACAAATCAAAATATCTGCAACAAATAACATCTGCAAATGTATATGTTAGCATACAAGTATGTGATATAATATATATGCTAATAAGCAGAAAAATACAATACGCAATATATAAGAAAATAAAACTGAAAGAGACAAAGATGATGCAAATGACAGAATCATAAACAAAAAATGCTGAAATAGCTCTTATAAAGATGCTACATCTTTTCAAGATGGGAAAGAAAAAAATGAACATATTATAAAAACACATCAAAGTTTTGTAACTTAAAAAAGCACAAGAAGAAAATGTGTTGCATGATATTCATAGAAGATTAAGTACTGCAGAAGTGTTAATTATAAAGATATTTAGTAGCAACTATCAAAATTGAATTATGTAAAAAATGACTGAGAAGAAACTGAACTGAGACACGAGCTGAAGTTGAACAGGAAAGAGAAAAAAATGAATAAATAATAGATGAAATCTTCCTAAATTTGATGAATAATTCAGTCCTTCAAATCTAAGATTCTCAACAAATCCATTCACAAGATATATAGGGGAAAGTTACATGGTCACATCATAAATAAATCTTTCAAACACTATGGTGAAATAATCTAAAGTGTACTATACTTACGCTCCCCCCCAAGCACACACTGTACAGAGAATAAAAATAAGGAAAACAACTGAATTTTTTGTCAGAAACAATGACAACCAGATAAGAATTCAGTATCATCTTCAAAGAATTGAAAGAAACCAGCCTATAATTCTACACAGAGAAAATAAATCTTGTAAAACATAACATGAAATGATTTTTTTTTCAGATATAGAAATGTCAAGAGAACAGCATAGAAGAAATATGAGGGATCTAGGATCAGAGAAATAGAGCAGCAGGTGAGGCTCTTGCTTTGCAAACCAGGGGACCCAGATTTAATCTCTGGCAACCGTATGGTCTTCTGAGACCGCTAGGAGTGCAGAGCCTGAGCACAGCCAGAAACCACAGCACCATAATCACATACCATATACTTATATGTGTGTCTATATATCTGTGTGTGTTTGTATAAATATAAATATGTATATACATATGTATGTGTATATAACCAAACAAATATATACATATATGCGTATATATATATATATATACACACACACTATCTATTTACACACATGTCCACATGTCTTTGGTTTGTGGCTTGAGGCTTAAGGTTGGGGTGAGTCCGAAACTGTAACAAAAAAAGAAATCTCTATTATTGCCTTTTAATGGGGTTAGACTACAAAAGTAGCCTATAAGTTGAAAATAAAATAAATGTAAAATATTATAAATTCAAAATGCAGTATATATACCTAATCTACTTAACCCCAGAGCTTAGCCTAATTTATTTATAAATATATCAATATAGCCTACTTAAATGTACTCAATATAAATTGAGCTGCCATCAAGCAAAAATCATCTAATACAAAACCAATTTCATAATAAATAAAGAATTTATAGATATGAATATTTTACTTAAGGGGATTTTGTAGACTTGTTGGAGTATGGGAACATTAAACACAATATCAAAAACTATAGGAGACATGGACTAAAGAGCATGGACTTTGTGCTCTCATTATCACATAGGTGAGAGGAAGCTATGGCAATCTGTTACGCAGCACATAAGAGCATCAATCCACATATCACTAATCCATGAAAAAATAAAATTCAAGTTGGAGTTCATATTAAATTCATATTATATTTGCACCATCATAAAATCTTTAAATCTTTGCTAGTTCAGGATTATATGCAATCATATATAATTATATATTATAATAATAATTGAGGGGCAGTAATAAGAGATATGTGTACTCAACCTTAGAGAAAGTAAATCACTATCACTATCTTCCCGTTCATCATCTATTAGCTAGAGCGGGCACCAGTAATATCTACATATGTCTTGTCTCATGCTAGTAGAACCCAAAGGCATCCGCTTGCTCCAGAAACATAAAGAGCCTCAACCATTATATTAGGTCATGGGAACAACCTAATATAAATGTTACTGGTATTTGGCATATCAAATACGACATGAGCAGCTTGCCAGGCTTGCCATGCGGGTGGCATACTCTTGTAGACACCTATAAATAAAGCATTTATAGATGAACCACGCGGCCGCTAGCGGCTCCGCAAGCCGGGCTGTGATAGTCTGGTCTGCTGGGTGGAGTTGTGATGAGAAAGAAGTCCGGATGTGGAAAACAGCGGCCCCGTGGAGTCGGGGGGTGGGGGAGGTCGTCTGGCTTGTTGTGAGGCTCTGCTGGGGAGGCAGGCCAGGGCTAGAACCTGCATCCCGGGCATCTCATGAGCGGCTGGGCACAGGGGAGAGCAAGTAGCAGCTCTGCCCCATGTCTGAGAGTCTCTGGTTCAGCATACCTGGGCCAAATTAAAAAAAAAAAAACTGTTGCAGGGTGGGTGTCGATGATCCGGGCTGTGATAGTCTGGTCTGCTGGGTAGAGTTGTGATGAGAAAGAAGTCGGATGTGGAAAATGGCGACCCCATGGAGTCAGGGGGTCGTCTGGTTTGTTGTGAGGCCGGGGGATAGCCCAGTGGGTAGAGCATTTGCCTTGCACAGCTGGCCCCATGCCGGCCTGGGTTCGATTCTTGGCATCCCATATGGTCCCCTGAGCACCGCCAGGAGTAGTTCCTGAGTGCAGAGCCAGGAGAAACCCTGAGCATTGCTGGGTGTGACCCCCAAAAAAAAAATAAATGATAGAGAAAGTAAATATAGCAAGCAAATAGTAACATACTTACAGAGAATATTTGACAAAGATACAATAATGGAGGGAGACTAAATATTCCAGATTTCAATAACGGGTCAGTCATCTAGATCTCTCTTTCCCGAAACGAGAAATACTACACCAGAGAGGAAGTTGGAATGACTCAGGGGTGATAGTCTTGGTGATATTGGGAGTACTAATTCTTACTTAAGGAGGTGATATTATGGTTGGGGGCTACTGAATTATTTATAAAAATAGAGTGGCAAATCAAGTAAGCTTTGTAACCTCTGATCTAGATGAACAATTGGTAAGGAAACACTGGTCTTGAGCTGCACATTAGGTTAAAAGGTCTAAAGAGAACATTCTTCTTAAGCACATCAAGAATATGCTCTGTTTCTTGTCAAAGGTGGAAATTACCACAAACGTGTGGGAGTCAGAGGTTAGATAAAACAGAGAAGGGGAACAGTGTGTTAATAATTGTCTCAAGTGCTGATACTAACTAGAACTGAGCATTAAATACAGGCAAAAAGATACGCATGATAAACTCTAAATGTATTTATTACAATCCACAATATGTAAGAAGAAAGAGAGATAGAGAGAGAAAGAGAAAGAGAGAAAAGAGATAAAGAACCTGCCATAGAGGCAGGCTGGGGATGAGGGAGGGAATCAGGGGACATTGGTGGTGGGAAATGGGCACTGGTGGAGGGATGGGTGCTGGAACACTGTATGACCGAAACCCAAACATAAACATCTTTGTAATTGTATATCTCATGGTGTTATAATAAAATATTTTAAAAAAGAATATGCTCTGTGAGGGATCACATGTTAGGTCAGAAGACAAGTCTTAAAAAAATGTAGATTAGCAATACAAACCCTTCTGCCTTAGACACACCTCTCACATTCATGTCTCTATGTCTGTCTGTTATTTGCTTTTTCCACTCTGGATATGTCATATGTCCAAACTTTCTTTTTTATTTAAATTGAATTTATTTGTTTATTTATTTATTTAATTATACCACCATGAGATATACAATCACAAACATATTCATAACTGTGTCTCCGTCATACAGTGTTCCAGCACCCATCCCTTCACCAGTGCCCCATTCCCATAATATTCCCTGCCACTCACCCCAGTCTGCCTCTATAACAGGCACCTTTTCTTTCTCTCTTTCTCTCCATCTCATCTCTGCATTTCTCTCTCTCTCTCTTTCTCTCTCTTCTCATACATATTTTGGCTTGCCCTACAGATATATATGGTTTAACATAATGCGTCTCTATGTGTACAGTCAATGGTGAGTTCTAGTCTGACATTATCATTCGAATTCCCCATCAGTCACCCCCAGTTTATTATGCCTACAATGATCATTATAGTGCATATATGTGCAAGATCCTGGTCCTAAACGTGATTATTATTTAAGTCTCTCACACAGCCGCAGGGCAGTTGTGCGCCTGCATGGCTGTGGGTCAGGTCTGTAGCTGATGTGGCAGTAGTGACTGCCTGCTGGTAGCCACGCCCACTGGGGGCATGGAGATGGAAGGGGGTGGGGTAGGGGGCCCCATCCGCGCCAAGTCCACTGGTACAGCCTCCCCACGTGTCTGCTGGCCCTAAGAGTTATGTTGCTCTCCCGTGGCTCCATGGGCTGCTCCATGTGAGTCGAGCAGAGCAGCTCTGGGTCTGATCTGGAGTTATGGAGCCAGACCCAGGAGAGGATGGCCAGCCCCTGGCCGAGAGCAACATAGCTCCTACACTAGCCAGACTTGGAGCTGGGATCAGGGCTCCTCCTCCCATCTTCCTTCTCCATGCCCCAGCAGGTATGGCTACAAGCAGGCAGCCACCAGACCAGCAAAGCCAAATCAGACCCAGAGCTGTGCAGCTCTACCCGCCTTGAGCTGCCCATGGAGCCACGGGAGGACAGAAAATGGCTCGGCCCCTGGCCAAGAGCAGCATAACTCCTAGGGCCATCAGACACATGAGGGAGGCTGCACCAGCCAGACTTGTAGCTGGGATCAGGGCCTCTCCCCTGTCTCTTCCATCTCCATGTTCCAGCGGGCATGGCTACAAGCAGGCAGCCACCACAACCAGAAAAGTCAGATCAGCCAAGTTTTCTCTTCAACATGTACTTCCTCCCTCTCCCCACATCTTTCTCATCTTTCTAAATAAGTTTCAATAAAAACTATCCTGCTTCAATAATATATCACTTGTATCACTTGTCTTCCCGTTGTTCATTGATTTGCTTGAGGGGGCACCAGTAACATCTCCACATGTCCTGTCACATTCTAGTGTAGCCCAAGTACATCTGTTCGCTCCAGGAATACGAAGAGCCTCAAACCATTCCTTCAGGTCATGGGAATGAGGTCTATAATTGTTACTGGTTTTTGGCATATCATACGACACAGGAAGCTTGCCAGGCTCTGCCATACGGGTGGCATACTATCAGTAGTAGCTCTCATCTCCTGCATTTACTGATGAAACACAACAGGGAGAAATCAGCTTTTCTCTTGGGTGGAGCTCTGACAATCTATGGAGTCCAGATGTTGAAGATGGTGGCCCTCATGGCGTGAGGTATCCTCTGGCTTCTTGCCAGGCTCTATTGGGATGGCTGGCCGGCTAGAACTCACCATCCCTCCCAGGCACCTCATGATGAGCTCAGCACAGGGAGGCTGGTAGCAGCACTGCCCTGTGTGTCTGAATCTCTGAATCAGTTATTCCTGGGCTTGAAAGAGTCTTTTGCTGTAGGATGGGACTCACCCTACACTAATATATATATATAATTTATATATATATAATTTTACATATATTTATATATATATATTAGTGAAGCAGGATAGTGTGTATATATATACACAGACATATATGTACATAAATACCCACAAGCATAGTATCTATTTTTAACTTAAAGAACGTGGGATAGAAAACTAAGTCAGGGAAAAGGATTCTTATGTGCAGATTCCAGAAATAGGATTGATTGTCCAAGAGGACTTATCCGCTGTTGGAAGTTTGCTGCAATTGGGGCCGTGGTGGGGTGCGGTGTGAGTGCAGTTAGGATAGAGAAGGAACTACTATGCCCATGATGGTTGGAAATGATCACTAACTGAGTGCTACCAGTAGATGTGGGGTAGACATGATAAACTTTCCAGTACCTCTAATGCAAACCACAATACCTAAGAGGAAAGAGGGTGTGTGTGTGGGGGAGGGAGAAAGAGAAGCGTCTGGCTTAGAGGCGGTCTGGGTGAAGGTTGGCGGGAGGGCAAGTGTGGACATCGGTGGAGGGAAACGTGCAGTGGCAAAGGCACTAGTGTTGGAACATTGACTGAAACCCAATCATGAGCAAATTTGTAACGCTGTGTCTCATGGTGATTCGATGAAGAAGAAAAAGGAAGGTACTGACTGTTCGGGAAAGTTCTGCTGCAACTTATGCTTTGTTCAAAAGCCAAAATTTTTTGTAATATTTTATTATACCACCATAAGATAATATTTTTATTATACCACTGCTACTTGCTCTCCCTGTGCCCAGCCACTTACGAGGTGCCCGGGATGGATGGCAGATTTTAGCCGTGGTCCGCCACCCCAGCAGAGCTGCACAACAAGCCAGATGACCCCCACTCCATCGGGCCGCCATTTTCCACATTCAGAATCCCCTCTCATCAGAACTCCGCCTCGCGACAGCCTATCACAGCCCGTCTTGCGTGGCCGCAGCGGCTGCACGGTTCATCTATAAATGCTATATTTAGAGGTGACTACAAGGGTATGCCACCTGCACGGCAAGCCTGGCAAGCTGCCCGTGTTGTATTTGATATGCCAGATACCAGTAACAATTATATTAGTTGATTCCCATGACCTAATATAATGGTTTGAGGCTCTTTATGTTCCTGGAGCGAGCAGATGACCTTGGGCTCTACTAGCATGAGACAGGACATATGGAGATATTACTGGTGTCCGCTCTAGCAAATAGATGATCAACAGGAGGATAGTGATATATATATATATATACATATATACACACACACACAAATACACACACATAAAATAACAAATATTTTCTTCTGCCGCGGTATGGAATTAGAAATTAGAAGTCAATAAAATAAAAAACAGTGTAAAATTCACAAATATGTTAAAAATCAAACAAGTTACTTCAGAGAAACCAACATTTCAAAGAAAAAAACATTTTTTCAATTGAAAATATGGAAATACAGCATATGAAAGTCAGAATACACTTGAAAAGAGCATTAAGTATTTGCTTTTTGTTTAATGAACATGAAGGAAACTGAATGTTATCTCTCAGGAGCAATTAAAATAACAAACTACACAAAAAATAAAGTCAGTTGAAGGAAGGAAACAGTAAATGCATGGTGTGTGTGTGGGGTGGAAGACAACACAGAGACAAGAAAGCAAGAGAAAAGATCAATAGAACTATGTCAGTTATTGTTTTCAAAAGATCAGCAAAATTGACAAACATCTCTACTTAAAAAAGCTAAAAATTATCAATTAAACTGGGAATGCTACAACTGATACCACAGACATATACAAAACCATATGATACTGTTGAACACCTACTGTATGTCTCCAAACCTGAAAATCTACATGAAATGAATAAATTCCTAGATGCAACAAACAAAGAGTAGGTAATCTTGGATTTCCTAAATACTAACAGCCTGCCAAGTCTGAGTTGTCTAAATTAAATAGGAATCTAAACTAATTAATAAAAGAGACTAAATTAGCAAGCAAAATTTTCTCAGCCAACACCAACAAAAAATTCAGGGCCTTTTGGTAATAAACTCTGTCACAATGGAAAGATATAATGCCAATTCTTCTCAAAAGTCAAGGAGAAAGCACTCCTAAACTCATTTTATAAAATAACCAACATTAATGTGATATAAAAACTAGATCAGGATACTAGAAGAAAATGACACATTAATGTTCCTGCCTCTCTCAGAGAGTCCAGCAGGCTACCAAGAGTATTCTGTCCGCACAGCAGAGCCTGGCAAGTTGTCGCGTATTCAATATGCCAATAGCAGTAAAAACAATGGATATCATTCCCTGACCCTGAAAGAGCCCTAAATACAGCAGCACTAAGAAGAATGAGCAAGGAGAGGCTGATAAAATCTCAGGGCCAAAGTAGGCTGCCAAAACAAAGAAGGATTAAAATGACTATCTGTACTTTCAATGCATGTACCCTAGCATCGGAAGCGTATATCAAGGACCTGATGGTGCAAACGCAAAAGATCAAGCACGACATCACTGGTCTCAACCAAGAGGAGAAGGCGTTAATCACATAACACCGTTTTGACACCAGAGAAGAATTGTTCCTTGGAACATGCAATGAAAGGGCATCAGTGATGTCAGTGTCCTTGTCTACACAAACCTGGTCATGACCACTGATTCATTTGAGTGCCTAACAAACCGAATCAGACAATTACACTTGAAGAGATGTGGCTCACTGCTAGCAGTTTCTATCTTCATTGTCTATGCACCAATATCCATATACAAGGAAGAAATTGAGAAATTCTACATGGAACTGGATGAGTTCTATAAAGAAGACCAACCTTCTACAAGATCATACTCAGTGATTTTAATGCCAAGATAGGACCAAGAAGATCAGCTAAAGAACTACACATCGGGACCCATGGCCTAGAATGGAAAGAACAGGGTGAGAGACTGAGTTCATCATGTCGACCAAGACCATTCATGGTAAATCACAGTTCCAGAAGGCTGAATATAAATGTTGGGCATGGGAGTCTCCTGGTGGACAGATCCACAACGATATTGACCACATCCTATTCAATCGATAGTTTTGCCTGACCGATGTCTCTGTCATCCCAAAATTCCAAACAGGATCGGACAACCATCTCCTTTCGCAAAATTCTACTTCACAAAATGGAGAGAAAGGGCTGTGAAGTTTAAGAAGAGAACTCCCAGAATGACCACCAACTGGGAATTATTTGGAACCATTGTGGCAACATGAGAAGATGCCATTATTGACAATATCAATGAATAATACAAGCGACTGGTTCAGAGCCTCCGTGATTATGAGAGGTACATCAAGAGAAAGAAAGCCATAAAAGGACACCCATCTTCAAAAACTCTTGAGCTTATTCACCAACGGGCAAGACCTGAGCCTCAGGCAACCAACCATAAGCTAACACGAAACTCTCAAAGCAGTGCAGAGATGCTATTGAGCTACACTGGCACATGACAGGGACAAATGGAAACATTACTTGTGCCCACTCAAGCAAATCAACAAATATCAGGATGTCAAGTCATCAAGTGATCAATATTCCTGATTAATATGATTTTTCAAACATGCCTCCCCCAAAAAACTAGTGAACTAATGCAAGACTACAATTACACATTCACATATCAGGACAAAGTAGGATATATCCCTAGAATGAATTGATGGTTCAAACATACGAGTCTACAAATGTGAAATACTACACTAGAAGAATAACAGGTATAGATCATAATATCATAAAAATATACATAGAAGCACTTAACCAAAATATCATACTTTCCTATAATAAAAATCTAAAAATTACGAAAAATGTACCTGAAATTAACAAAACCTATATTTAATTAATCACGTGCAGTGCTGAAAAGCTGAGAGTATTTCCAGTAAAATCAAGAAAAAGAAAAGTAGATATTCTTGCCAATTCTATTCAGTGTGGAACTGAAAGTCCTAGCCAAGGGGAAAATGTAATAAAAGCAAACAAAATAGAAAAATAAGCAGTAAAATTTCCTCTGCTTGAAAAATGACAAAATCTTTTATATAAAATTACTAAAGGATACCCAACTTCTGTTCAAATAAACTTAGTACCTTTACACAATACAAAACTAATAATAAAAAGCTCAATTTTTATACAATAAAATTTCACTAGCTAAAATAGAAAATTAAAATTAATCCCACTTACATCCTGTAAAAGTAAAATAATCAGAAATTAATTGATCCAAGAAAGCAAATAGTCTACTTATTAAAAATTATATGACATCAATTGAAATTGAACACATGAACATAGACATATACAATGTTTATAGATTGTAAGAAAACTTCCTTGTTAAAATGCTACTATCTAAATGATCGACACATTCTATGCAATATACACAAAATTTTAATGCTTCTTTTTTTTTCAGAAAAATTTTATCCTAAAGTTACTTTAGATAAGAAATGACCAAATTAGACAAAGAATTTCTGAAGAAAAAGAAAAAAGAAAGTTGGAACCGGAGAAATAGTACAATAAAATTAAGGTGCATGCTTTTGCATGCAAGTGATGTAGGTTCAATCCTTGACACACACACAGTCCTTTGCACTCCTCCAAAAAGGATCCCTGAGCCTAGAGCCAGGAATAGTCCCTGAGAACAGCCAAGCTTGACCTGAAAAAAGACAAAATTAAACTTAATTTAAAAATAAAACACATGAACAAAAAAAAGCAAATTTGCAGGTGTCATAGTATCTTATTTTAAGCATACTAGAAATATTTAATAATCAAAAAGGATGTTGACAGCACAAAAAATTATTTATAGGTCAAGAAAACAACAGAAAACTCAAGAATAAACCTATATATTCATGGTCAATTTCTCTTTGACAAAAATGTTCCTAAATCTCATTGGTAAAAGAGAATTGCTGTGATAACCTGTACTAGGAAACATGGTCTTTCAAAAAATCAGAAGAATGTTAACAACTTATTACCTTACTTTGTATACAGAAATAAACTCAATGGATATCAGTAGATCAGGTTAGGCACTTACTTTGCATGGTTTCACTGGGTTCAATCCCCAGCACCCCATATGGTCCCTAGAGCACCACCAGAAGTAATTACTGAGTGCAGAGCAAGGGAGTAATCCCTGAGCACCACCAGGTGTGACCCCAAAAACAAAATAAACTCAAACTGGATTTCACTGAAAATGTAAGACCTGAAACCATAAAGCTTGTATATATGTATAAAGAAAAGACTTTAAAAATAGATTTGGGTAATAGTATTTTTAATATTATCATAAAAGCACACTAAAGAAAAGCAAAATTAGATTAATGGTGTTGCTTCAAATTAAGCTTTGACACAGAAATAAACAGTATTGTAAAGAGAGAAGGGAATAAAATGTTTGGGGGGATCGAGCCAAGCATCTGATAAGGATTAATTGCTCTAATAAAGATCTCGATAGCAAAACAATTACCCATTTTTTTAAAATGGCCAGGAAAAGATCAGGAAAAAGATATTAAGCATTTCATAAGAGAAGAAATAGAAACAATAGATATTTAAAAGCAATTTTAATATTACTAATCTTTCAGGCCACAGTAAGTTACCTTTGCATTAGAATAATTATAAACAACACAAAGATTATTGGCAAGGATGTTTAAAAAAGAGAATACTACTCTATTAGAAATGTATTTTGTGGAGATGGCAGAAACACAGTGCAGAGCATCATGTACTTAGCTCACTAAGTACACAAGCAGTGAGAACAGAGCCAGGAGTAAGTCCTTAGAGTCCCAAAAGTCAACAAACAAAAACACTCAAAAATAGAAAGATATGGCATATATACTATATCATATCTATGTATTTATATCTGTATATATTTTAGGTGATCCATAATATATGAACACATGTATAGATTGGTTTATATATAAATTTATGTCACAATAAAGTATATGACAAAATCTATAACATCTGCATTTTATATCATACATAGACTTAATGAAATATACTTAGCCAAGATGGCAGAGCCTGGCAAGCTACCCATGTCGTTATTTGATATGCCAGATACCAGTAACAATTATAGACCTCATTCCCATGACCTGATGGAATGGTTTGAGGCTCTTTATGTTCCTGGAGCAAGCAGGTGCCCTTGGGCTCTACTTGCATGAGACAGGTCATATGGAGATGTTACTGGTGCCTGCTCCAAACCAAATGGATGATGAATGGGAAGACAGTGATACAGTGATACTTAGCCAAAGAATTTATACCATTTTTTAAATTTTTTTATTATACCACCATGAGATATACAATTACAAAGATGTTCATGCTTGGGTTTCCAGTCATACAGTAGTCCAACACCCATACCTCCACCAGGGCCAATTTCCCACCACTAATGTCCCTGAAATTCTGCCATTTCGACAACACAAATGGACCTGAAGAAATTATACTACATAAAATACATCAAATAAATGATGTTCTACGGGATTTCATTGTATGTGGAATCTGAAATCATGTCACAATCAGAACTAGAAATATAAACTCAGTTACTTAAGATTGGTAGTACAAAAGAAAGGGGAAGATGTTGATCAAAGGTGCAGTTATGAGGGATAAAAAGAATACAGAGGTGATGCATAGCATAGTAACTAAATTTAATAATTTTATATTAAGTTCTGTAAATATGTAAGGATGTCATTTTCATACACTCTCATCATTAAATGGGTAAAGGGTTAAAAGGTAACTAAGAAGTTGAATATTAACATGATATTTGCTACATTTCATTCTGTATTTCAAACCATGATGCTATATATATTAAATTGGAAATTGACATGCTTAACATGTGCCTTTATGATGGCTTAAAAGTTACATATTGATCACTTCTCAGCCTTTTTTGGCTAATATCAAGTGTAAAAGTTGCATATTGTTTCTGATCAATTACAATCATGTTAGTACTCATTCACTGTGGTTGGTACCACAAAGAAAGTGAACCTGGGTTTAAAGAGATGATTGCAGGGCTTCAGGTCTTGCTGTGTAAACTCCAGATGTTTTCCCAGCACCTCCTGGCGTGACCTGGAAATACCCTCTAACCACTCCTGGGTGGGGTCAAAGACCTCACACACAGAAAAAATAAATGTGAATGCCAGAGCTCTCAGTGTGGCTGTGGTAGAGTACATGTCTTGCATGTATAAGGTCCTGTGTTTGGTTGTAAGTACCACAAATAAAACACTGAAAACTTCAAAATGGAGGACTACTTCTTATGGACTAACTTTGCATTTTTCTAGAATCACTGAATGATTGAAATCAGTTCCCCATACTCACCTATCATTTCATATTTAATAAACATTTAAAATGCTCCATCCATTACTAAATCTGTAATAATCTTGTTTTTAATTTTTTTTTTGGTGAGGGAGGTAATTTGGCCATACCTCGTGATGCTCAGGGAAGTATCCCAGGGGGACTATACCAGATTAGGCTGGTATCAGCTGCATAAAAGACAAGAATCTTAACCCATGCATTATCTCCCTGCACTACTTTTCAAAAAATTTTACCTATTATTTTTATTGCATCTTACAGCTCCATTTTCAATCCTATTTTCCAGTTAACTCTATCTTTTCATTTAATTTATAAT